>ML317486.1:0-65722 GCA_005239505.1 Nicotiana paniculata
TTATCAAGGCAAGTTAATTATTAGACCATCACCAACAAAGGTTGGGATTGAGTCCCCTGCGTTCTTGGAACGTATACAAGGGGACATTTGTGGACCTATTCACCCACCTATTGGATCGTTTAGATATTTTATGATCTTAATAGATGCATCCTCTAGATGGCCTCATGTGTGCCTATTGTCATCTCGCAACCTCGCGTTTGCAAAATTAATGGCACAAATAATCCGATTACGGGCACAATTTCTCGATAATCGAATTAAGTCTATTAGACTTGATAATGCTGCTGAGTTTTCATTCCAAGCATTTAATGATTATTGCTTATCAATTGTGATAAAAGTGGAATATCCTTTAGCTCATGTTCACACTCAAAATGGCTTTGCAGAGTCTTTCATTAAACATTTGCAATTGATAGCAAGACCGTTACTCATGAAAACGAGGCTGCCCACTTCTGTTTGGGGTCACTCCATTTTGCATGCATCAATGCTAGTTCGTCTCAGACCGACAAATAATCATAAATATTCCCCGTTGCAATTAGTTTTGGGTCATGAACCTAATATATCCCATTTAAGAATTTTTGGATGCGCAGTATATGTGCTTGTAGCACCGCCATATCGCACCAAAATGGGTCCCCAAAGAAGGTTAGGAATATATTGTCACGACCCCAAATCCTAACAGGCCGTGATGACGCCTATCATGGAACTAGGCTAGCCAACCATCACCTTACTACGCAATTACTCTTATTTTAACAGTTCATAATCTAGAAAATAACAGCATTCATAACAAAGAATTTAATTATATAAGTCTAGCGCCCCCAATAATGAACTAACAACTCTAAACAACCTCCCAGAACTGGAGTCAATAGTCATGAGCATCTAACAAAAAATAAAACTAACTCTGCTAAATATAAGATATCTCAGAATCAAAAACTAGGACTAAGTATGAGGGGAAGTGGAGAAGGTATGGACACTGGACAACTACCTCGAAATCCTGTGAAATCTACTAACGAACAAGCAAGAACAACTACTGCTCCAGACCGTCACCTGAATCTGTGCACAGAGGCACATGGAGTCTTTATGAGTATGGAAACTCAGTAGTAATGAAAATAAATCAATGTCTGAGTAATATAAACATACAGTACAGATACACAATTCCACAAAACCAGTAAAACGCCAAATCACCAGGTAGTATTCATCAAATAATAAGTTCGAAATCAAATTCCAGAAATCCCTTTGAAAACAGTGTAATATCAGTATATCTCAGTAAAATTCTTAGAGAAAAACCAGTTCGAAAACAAAGTAAATCATAGTTCGATAACTTAGTAAAATCATCATAAATCTGCCCCTTGGGTCAAAAATCATTTCTGGTAACCATTGCCCATCAGACATCATCACAATCACTCTGTAACAGCCCATCAGGCATCCTCACAATCACTCTGTAACAAGCCATCGGACATCCTCACAATCACTCTGCGACAGCCCATCAGGCATCCTCACAATCACTCTGTATCAGCCCATCAGGCAATAATCATCACTCAATCGGTACCAACGCTCACTGGGGTTGTGTACAGACTCCGGAGGGGCTCCTACAACCCAAGCGCTATAAACAAGCCACATCATGGCATAAATCACTCTCAATATAGGCCCGCAGCCTCACTCATATCATAACATCCTCACAATATAGGCCCGCATCCTCACTCAGTCAGACACTCTCAACTTGCCCTTCAGGCCATAAATATACCGGGTTCTCGACCCAAAACAGTGTTTCATTTTCAAGAAAATAATGTGGTTGGCAATGCAAGTCGATAAGCCACCTCTCCCACCTTTTGAAGTACCTCAAAAGGGACCAATAAACTGTGGACTCAGCTTTCCCCTATTTCCGAACCTCATGATACCCTTCATGGGTGACACCTTTAACAATACCTTGTCACCCTCCATAAATGACACATCCCGGACCTTCTGGTCCGCCTAACTCTTCTGCCGAGACTGCGCTGTGCGAAGTCGCTCCTGAATCAACTTCACCTTCTCCAACGCATCCTGAATCAAATCTATGCCCAGTAACTTGGCCTCACCAGGCTCAAACCATCCAACCGGAGATCTACACCTCCTACCATATAAAGCCTCATACGGGGCCATCTGAATACTTGACTGGTAGATGTTATTATATGCAAACTCCGCTAATGGCAGATACTGATCCAATGAACTGCCAAAATCAATCAAACAAGCCCGTAACATGTCCTCCAATATCTGAATAGTCCATTTCGACTGCCCGTCGGTCTGAGGATGGAACGCAGTACTCAACTCTACATCTATACCCATACCTCTCTGTACAGCTTTCCAGAACTGAGACGTGAACTATGTACCTCTGTCAGAAATGATAGAAACGGGAACCCCATGCAACTGGACAATCTCCTTAATGTAAATACCAGCTAACTGCTCTGAAGTGTAAGAAGTGCAGACATGAATGAAGTGCACGGACTTGGTCAATCTATCCACAGTGGCCCAAATAGCATCAAAACCCTTCGAAGTCCGTGGGAGCCCGACTACAAAGTCCATAGTAATCCGCTCCCACTTCCACTCGGGAATATCTAACCTCTAAAGCAGCCCGCCTGGTCTCTGGTGCTTGTACTTGACTTTCTGACAGTTGAGACACCGTGCTACATACTCTACAATATCTCTCTTCATCTGTCTCCACCAATACTGCTGTCTCAACTCCTAATACATCTTTGCGGCACCCGGATGGATAGAATACCGTGAACTGTGAGCCTCTGCTAATATCATCTCCCGAATACCATCCATATTGGGCACGCAAATACGGCCCTGCATCCTCATAACCCCGTCATCACCAATAGTCACATCTTTGGCATCACCTCTACGAGCCCTATCCTGAAGAACCAATAAGTGTCCGTCATCACATTGCCGAGCTTTGATCTGCTCCAATGAAGAAGAACGGGAAGCCATGCTAGCTACCACCCATGGAGGGTCTGATAAATCCAACCTCACTAACTGACCCGCTAGGGTCTGAACATCAAGTGCTAATGGCCGCTCTGCTGCTGAAAGGTAATCTAGACTCCCCAAACTCTCGGCTTTGCGACTCAAGGCATCGGCCACCATATTGGCCTTCCCCGGATGATACAGAATAGTCAAGTCATAATCCTTGAGAAGCTCCAACCATATCCTCTGTCGCAAATTCAAGTCTTTCTGCCTTTAGCAGATACTGCAAGCTACGATGATCGGTGTAAATCTCACATTGTACCTCATACAAGTAATGCCGCCAAATCTTTAAGGCATGAACAATGGCAGCTGACTCAAGATCGTGCACTGGGTAATTTTCTCGTGCACCTTCAGTTGTCTCGACGCGTAGGCAATCACCCTACAGTCCTGCATCAACACCGCTCCCAAGCTAACTCTAGAAGCATCACAATAAATCGTATAAGAACCCGAACCAGTAGGCAACACTAACACGGGAGCTGTAGTCAATGATGACTTGAGCTTCTAAAAGCTCTCCTCACATTGATCGGACCATCTGAATAGAACACCCTTTTGTGTCAATCTAGTCAATGGTGAAGCAATAGAAGAGAATCCTTCCACAAAGCGATGGTACTAACCCGCCAAACCGAGGAAACTCCGAATCTCTGTAGCTGAAGACGGTTTGGGCCAACTCTGCAGCGCCTCAATCTTCTTTGGATCCACCTGAATACCCTCACTAGACACCACATGCCCCAAGAAAGCCACTGAACCAAGCCAAAACTCACATTTGGAGAATTTTTCATAAAGCTTCTCCTATTTTAATCTCAGCAACACAATTCTCAAGTGCTGAGCATGATCTTCCTGGCTACGAGAATAAACCAAAATATCATCAATGAACACAATAACGAAAGTATCAAGGTAGGGCTGAAACACAATGTTCATCAATTGCATAAATGTTTCCGGGGCATTGGTCAGCCCAAATGACATAACCAGGAATTCATAGTGACCATATCTAGTCCTGAAAGCCGTCTTCGGAATGTCAGAATCCCGAATCTTCAACTGGTGGTACCCTGACCTCAAGTCAATCTTAGAGAATACCTTAGCTCCCTGGAGCTTATCAAATTAGTCATCAATACGTGGCAAAGGATACCGATTCTTTACTGTAACCTTATTCAGCTGTCTATAATCAATGCACATTTGCATGGTGCCATCCTTCTTTTTCACAAACAACATCGGAGCACCCCAAGGAGACACACTAGGCCGAATGAACCCCTTATCTAAGAGTTCCTGAAGCTGATCCTTTAATTCTTTCAACTCTGCTGGTTCTATGCGGTAAGGTGGGATAGAAATAGGTGAAGTGTCGGGCACCAAGTCGATACCAAAATCAATATCCCTGTCAGGTGGCATGCCTGGCAGGTCTACATGAAATACATCAGGACAATCGCGGACTACAGGAACAAAATCAACAAAAGGAGCCTCACTACTAACATCCCTCACAAATTCAAGATAAGATTCACACCCTCTCCCAACCATACGCTGAGCTTTTAAATAGGAAATCACTCTACTAGGCACCTGCTCTACAGACCCTCTCTACTCAACTCTCTGAATTTCGGGTATAGCTAGGGTCACGATCTTAGCGTGACAATCAAGAATAGCATGACATGGGGATAACCAATCCATGCCCAGGATTACATCAAAATCGACCATACTCAGTAACATCAGGTCCACTCGGGTCTCCAGACCCCTAATAGATATAAGACACGACCGATACACGCGGTCCACAACAATAGTATCATCCACCGGAGTCGAAACATGAACATACGTAACCAAAGACTCACGTGACATATTCAGAAAATGAGCAAAATAGGATGAGACATAAGAGTACGTGGAACCAGGGTCAAATAAAGACAAAACATCAGTGTGACAAACTGAAATAGTACCTGTAATTACCGCATCAGATGCCATAGCATCAGGCCTAGCCAGAAGTGTATAAGTACGTGCCTGGCCTCCACCTGCTTGACCTCCCCCTCTAGGATGGCCTCTAGCTGCCTGAACACCACCCCTAGCTGCCTGGGTAGGTGGCGAAGTGACTGGAGCTGAAGCCGAAGGCTGAGCCTTTCGCTGGGATGAGCCACTAGAACGACGAGGGAAAAACCTCCACTCATGCCCGAACTCTCCACACTCGTAACAACCACCTGAATCTGAGGATGAAAATGAACGAGAACCTCTGCCACCATTATAACCACCAGACGTACCACGCATAGAAGAACCCTGATAAGATGATGCTCGGGCGGAGCTCTGATATAGAAGAGCACTAAAAGATGAATGCCCCTGGTGAAAATTACGGGGACCTTGCCCTGATGATGCACTAATGTAAGCTGGGCGAACTGGCTGTGGAGGTCTAAATGAACGACCTCTGTTAGGCTGATATTGCCCTCTGGGAGGAGCACCATTGAAATTACCTGATCCCCGAGGCCTATTAGCCTCCCTCTCATCACGCTCCTGCTTGTGAACTGACTCAATGTCCCGAGCTATATCAACAACTTGCTCAAATGTGGCTCCTGACACCCTCTCTCTGGTCATCAAAATCCTAAGCTGATACGTGAGACCATCCACAAATCTCCTGATACGCTCCCTGTCCGTGGGGACTAACTCTGAAGCATGTCTTGCCAGCTTAGAATACCTAATCTCATACTGGGTGACTGATAACTCTCCCTGGCGCAGCTGCTAAAACTGCCTGCGCTGCTCCTCTCTATGAGACTGAGGAACATATTTCTCTGGAAAAATAGTGGAGAACTGCTGCCAGGTAAGAAGTGATGAAACAACCGTCCTACGCCTCTCGAATGATTCCCACCAAGTAAATTCAACACCCTCAAACTGATAAGTAGCAAATGAAACTCCGTTGGTCTCCAAAAGACCCGCAGTACGAAGCATTCTCTGACATTTATCAAGAAAACCTTGGGAATCCTCGCCCTCTGCACCACTAAAAGACGGAGGCCTCAATCTGCTGAACCTCTCCAACTTGCGTTGCTCATCCTCAAGCATAGAAACGACCTCAAAACCCTGAGCTGGAGAAACTGGCTGATCTAGGGCTGCTCTTGGTGCTTGAATATCCCGTACCACTGGCTCAGGTGCCCGGGCAGTTGGAGTCTGGTTGCCTCCCCCGGCCTGAGATGCATTGGCAGTAATAGTCGTAACAATTGCCTGAGCTAAACTGGAACACACCGTCAATATCTAATCCAAAGTGTCATGGAGACCCGGAATCACAATAGGCACAGCAGGTGTCGGAGCCTGTCCTGCTGGGGCAATATTAGCGGGAACCTGATCCTGAATAATTGGGGGATCCTCTGGTACTTCCCCCGCTGCTGCCTGAGCTGGTCCCCTACCTCTACCACAGCCTCGAACGTGACCTCGACCTCTCATGGGTCCAGCTGGTGCCCGGTTACCCTACTCGGTATTGCGTGTCCTCACCATCTGTGAGAGAATGAAACAACATAAGTTTAGATTCAAGAACCAATAGATTGGCACGAAAGAGTTCAAGGAAATAGAGATGTTTCCTAAAAGTTCTGTAGCCTTTCGAAGATAAGTATAGACGTCTGCGTACTGATCCGCAAGACTCTACTGAACCTGCTCATGACTGTTGAGTCCTATGTTACCTAGAACTCTGATACCAACTTGTCACGACCCCAAATCCTAACAGGCCGTGATGGCTCCTATCGTGGAACTAGGCTAGCCAACCATCACCTTACTATGCAATTACTTTTATTTTAACAGTTCATAATCTAGCAAATAACAGTAGTCATAACAAAGAATTTAATTATATAAGTCTAGCGCCCCCAATAATGAACTAACAACTCTAAACAACCTCCCAGAACTGGAGTCAATAATTATAAGCATCTAACAGAAAATAAAACTAACTCTGCTAAATATAATATATCTCAGAATCCAAAACTAGGACTAAGTAGGAGGGGAAGTGGAGAAGCTGTGGACGCTGGACAGCTACCTCGAAATCCTGTGAAATCTGCTAACGAACAAGCAAGAACAACTACTGCTCCAGACCGTCACCTGAATCTGTGGACAGAGGCACAAGGAGTCTTTGTGAGTATGGCAACTCAGTAGTAATGAAAATAAATTACAGTATGAGTAATATAAACACACAGTATAGATACACAATTCCATAAAACCAGTAAAACATCAAATCACCAGGTAGTATTCATCAAATAATAAGTTCGAAATCAGTTTCCAGAAATCCCTTTGAAAATAGTGTAATATCAGTATATCTCAGTAAAATTCTTAGAGAAAAACCAGTTCGAAAACAAAGTAAATCATAGTTCGATAACTTAGTAAAATCATCATAAATCTGCCCCTTGGGTCAAAAATCATTTCTGGTAACCATTGCCCATCAGACATCATCACAATCACTCTGTAACAGCCCATCAGGCATCCTCACAATCACTCTGTAACAACCCATCGGACATCCTCACAATCAATCTATGACATCCCATTAGGCATCCTCACAATCACTCTGTATCAGTCCATCAGGCAATAATCATCATTCAATCGGTACCGGCGCTCACTGGGGGTGTGTACAGACTCCGGAGGGGCTCCTACAGCCCAATCGCTATAAAAAATCCACATCATGACATAAATCACTCTCAATATAGGCCCGCAACCTCACTCATATCATAACATCCTCACAATATAGGCTCGCAGCCTCACTCAGTCAGACACTCTCAACTTGCCCTTCAGGCCATAAATATACCGGGTTCTCGACCCAAAATAATGTTTAATTTTCAAGAAAATAAAATCAAAATACTTTGAGTGTCAAAACAATTATCAAGAAAAGACTGAGTGAAAATGATAACATATAAGTGAGGAAGATACAGTAAACACATCCCCCAAGTGGTAAACAAGTCGGGACAAGGCCCCAAACATGGCTTACAACCCAAATCATATCATAATAAAATAATACTAATTAAGCATATGCTTAGAAATCGGTTTCGCATCTCAATAGTCGCCTAAATAGGGAATATATCTCTAAATTTTCAACCTTTGCATTTCAAAACCCGTGAAAGGGTGCATAGTCCGGGGTTTCATACCCTCAAGACAGGATTTAAAGACATTACTTACCTCAAACTAGCCTAGAAACTATTCTGCAATATGCTTGCCCCTCGAATCCACTTCTGAATGCTACAAATATACCAAGTTCATATTTTTATCATCAATTTATGCTTAAGGAATAAATTTCAATTGAAAAATATCGATTTTAACTCAAAAATCCGAATTCTGTCAAAACCCGACCATGGGGTCCGCGTCCCGAAACTCAAAAATTTTTATACCAAATTTTTTTTCGTCCTCTCACGAGTCCGTACATATGAAGAATACCAAAATCAGAGTTCGTTTGACCCCTCAAATCGTTCCTAAAAAGTCTCTTAAACTCAAGCCCTAAACTCAATTTTTTTCCATTGATTTTCATAAAAACAAAATTCCATAACTCTTAAATATGTTCAATCCCAAGGAAGTGTGTTTCCCATATCTCAATACTATCCTTTACAAGCTAATAACCATCATATCATCATTATTATTTTCCAACAACATCAAAAGACCATCATTACACATCTTTCTTTCAAAACACATATATTTCTAGTTTTGTCCTGTATTTTGACTTTGCTACTGTAATTTCACAATTTACAGAATGTATAAGAAGCATCTAGTCATTTAATCTTATGATATTGGACAAATCTCAAAAGAAATACCTGAAAGCTCACAAGGTGATAACTTTTTTATCACCGCCGCCGAAAAAGTTTTGCAGGCTCTTTCTGTTAGTTTTGCCTTTTGATCATTTTTTTTCCTCTCTTAATTTATAAGACCTAATTTACTCCCTTTTTGCTTGCATCTTAGGTCTTTTTTTTTACGTGGGCCATGTGTGGGTCTAGCCAATTTCTTTGTAATTATATATTGTCTCAGTTATTTTATTTTCCAACTCGATATGTGTAATAGTTAATTAGGTTTACTAACCATTTAAATAAATTAAAATTCTTAAGTTAATTAGTATATATAAAATTTCGGTTATTACATATATGTTGGGTTTGAATCGCCCTCCATTATTCGCTATCTTGAAACATTAATGGGAGATTTATTCACTGCTCGATTTGCAGACTGTCGATTCGACGAGACACTTTCCCCAAATTTAGGGGGAGAAATTGGTGAAACCAAATGAAATTTTTGTGAAAAAATCCATCATTATCTCATCTTGATCCATGTACCTCTATTTGTGAAAAAGAGGTGCAAAAGATTATTCATTTGCAAAGAATAACAAATCAAATGCCAGACGCATTTACGGATTTAAAAAGGATAACAAAATCACATATCCCTGCTGAGAATGTTCCAATCCGTATTGATGTCCCTATTGGACAATCCTCTAGTGTCATAGCTAATGAGTCAAAAGCACGCTTAAAATATGGTAGACCATTGGGTTCTAAGGATCGATTTCCTAGAAAAAATAAAATAAATGATCAAAATGACACTACGAAAGAGTCTCACGAAGAAATCCACGATTTAATAAATTCTGAGATTCATGAAGAAACCACTGAGCCTGAGACTCAATATAATAAGGAACTATCAATAAATCTAATCGATATTGAGATAAATTTGAATCGAGTCGATATAGTGGTGGATTATGTCTTTGCATATAATGTTGCATCTAACATTATGCAAGATAATGAGGGTCTTGAACCTCAATCTATTGGAGACTGTCGACAAAGACATGATTGGCCAAAATGGCAAGAAGCAATCTAATCAGAGTTGAATTCACTTGCGAAACGTGATTTTTGGGCATGTAGTACAAACACCTAATGGTGTTAAACCTGTTGGCTATAAATGGGTCTTTGTACACAAGAGGAATGAGAAAAATGTGGTACAAAGATATAAGGCACGCCTTGTTGCACAAGGATTTTCACAAAGGCCCGGTGTCGATTATGAAGAGACATATTCACCTGTCATGGTTGCTATAACGTTCTGTTATCTCATTAGTTTTGCTATCCATGAAAAGCTTGACATGCATCTAATGGATGTGGTTAACGCCTACCTTTATGGAACTTGATAATGAGATATACATGAAAATTCCCGAGGGATTTAAAATTCCTAACGCACATAATTCAAAGTCCCGGGAAATATTTTCATTCAAATTACAAGGATCTTTGTATGGTCTAAAGCAATCAGGACATATGTGGTATAATCGTCTTAGTCAGTATTTATTAAAGGGATGTTATATAAATGATGTCATTTGTCCATGTGTTTTTATAAAGAAAACAACATCGGAATTTGTTATACTTGCCGTATATGTTGATGACATAAACCTTATTGGAACTCCTATAGAACTCCAAAAGGCAATTGATTATTTAAAGAAAGAATTCGAGATGAAAGATCTCGGAAAGACAAAATTATGTCTTGGTTTGCAAATTGAACACTTGGGAAACGGAATTTTTGTTCATCAATCTACCTACATAGGAAAGGTACTGAAAAGCTTTTACATGGATGGAGCACATCCATTAAGTACTCCGATGGTTGTTCGTTCACTTGATGTGAATAAGGATCCATTCCGACCTCGAGAAGAGAATGAAGAGCTACTTGGTCCTGAAGTACCATATCTTAGTGCAATTGGTGCAGTAATGTATCTTGCCAACACTACAAGGCCTGACATAAATTTTTCAGTTAATGTCTTAGCAAGATATAGCTCTGCTCCCACAAGGAGACATTGGAATGGAATCAAACACATATTACGGTATCTAAAAGGAACTACCGATATAGGCTTATTTTATGGAAATAATTGCAGTCCTGATCTTGTTGGTTATGCCGATACTGGGTATTTATCTGATCCACACAAGGCCCGATCTCAAACAGGTTATGTGTTTACCTGTGGAGGCACTGCCATATCTTGGCGATCGACTAAGCAATCGATTGTGGCTACTTCATTTAATCATGCAGAGATAATTGCTATTCACGAAGCAAGTCGAGAATGTGTGTGGTTGAGGTCTATAATACATCTTATTTGAGACAAATGGGGTTTGAAGTGTGACAAACTACCCATGATTTTATATGAAGACAATACGACATGCATAGCCCAATTGAAGAGAGGATTCATAAAAGGAGATAGGACAAAACATATTTCACCAAAGTTATTTTTCACACATGATCTTCAAAAGAATGGTGATATCAATGTGCAACAGATTCATTCAAGTGATAATATGACTATTTTGTTCACAAAATCTCTACCAATGTCAACCTTCAAGAAGCTAGTGTACAAGATCGAGATGCGAAGGCTCAAGAATGTGAATTGATGCTCTTATCAGGGAGAGTTAATGCGCGTTGCACTCTTTTTTCTTTAAAAGGTTTTGTCCCACTGGGTTTTTCTTGCAAGATTTTTAATGAGGCAATCAAAAGGCGCATTTCTAAACATGTGCACTCTTTTCCCTTTTCCAGAATTTTTTCCCATTGGGTTTTATTTTAGTTAAGGTTTTAACGAGGCATATTATTTGTTGAATAGACATTCAAGGGGGAGTTTTATAAATAGAACTCTATTTAGAGTGAATTTCTATCTTTTAGAGAGTTCTACTTTGTGGCTAAGTCGTTTTCCCTCTATAAATAGAGGGGTCTTACCCCATTGTAAATCATCCCAAAATTCAATAAGAATTTCCTCTCTCTTTATCTGCAATATTGTTCTTGTTCTTTTATTGTTTCATAACAATATATATATATTCTTCAAGTTGGTAAGTTTTGGTAATAACTTTTCAGATATAGAAATTTTGATTTTAGTGATATTAGGGGGTGTTTATGGTTAGTTTTAAGTCGGGTTTTTAAAAGAAAACTAAACCAACTAAGTTGATTTCTAAATTTTGGAATCAAATTAAATCAATTAAGATGATTTTTTTTTCCGATTTTGTAGGTTTTATCGATTTTTTTTTGTCACATATATTCTAACGTGACTATGTTCCAACATAATACTTACAACTAAGTGAATCATTCTTTAAAAAACATCTTTCGTTTACCAAAACACTTGATGATAACTTAATTAAATAGTGATGAATAATTTAAGGGCTCAATTAAGCACATGGAGTAGATTCTTATCTTAACAAAATAAATACTACAAATCAAAATATAAAGAATTAGTACATCATCATCATCATATACGTATAGATACTTATACTTATACTTATTGGAGTATATTATAAGTGTGAAGCTCCAAAGTAAAAGTTAAAAGATTAAATTCCCATAAAAAAATTAATGACCTTTTCACCCTTCAAGCATACTATTCCTACAACATATTAATATTCCAAGACGTAAAAGGATGTAATACAATAAATATCAATGAATATGATAATCCTAGATAATAGAAACTAAGAGTCCACCAAATTGTATAGAGAACCTGGTTCTCTATCAGTTTCCACAGAACACATACCCACAACGATAAGTAAATTACACAATAGAGTTTTACGTGGAAAACTCCCAACTCATAGGATTAAAAATCACGACCTACACTCGTAGGATTTCAACTTCACTAACTGAGCAAACATTAGATTACAAACTATTGTAATCTAGAAATTAACCTCTTAATCTCTCACCTACTTGTAATAACTCTATTACAAGCTTCTTTATAATAACTATATTACAAAGCTCACACTTTGACTAACTCTAGCCAAAACACAAACACAAGATTTATAGTTTTACAAATGATTTCCTACGAAATGCTTCTAACTAAACTGGGTAGGAGTTATAAGTAGATCACACTAAAAAAAGTACAATAATACTAAAGACATATGATAACACAGTGCTAGGATCTAGTCCTTCGTTCTGTTGTTGCTTTGTTCTTGAGGCCTTGAAGTCACTCAAAGTCGGCAACACACTTGAGAGAGAAACTTGATGATTTAGGGTTGTGCAAATGTGTATTTTCCGCTTCCCTCATTTTGGTAATATACAAGTGAGGTCATTGGGATGATATATGTCATTATCCAGTATAAGACATGCTCCATAAAGTGACTTTTGTACTGTTACATGTGCAAATAAACAGTGCGACGACTTTATTATTGTAGAGAGTTGACTTGTACTGTCATCAGAGGAACTAATGTCCATCTGTTCCCTCTGTTGTTTCTTTGACTCAAGTTGTTGGAACTTGTGTCGGACTTGAGACTTGTTGTTCTTGAGCACTTTCAGGATGTGTAACAGGTTCCCAATCTGGTTTTTATAATGAAGTTTGTTAGATAATCAAAATACAAGAATGCACGTAACTTAACAATTTTCCCCTTTTTGATGATGACAAACTTATAATTGAAGTTTCCCCTGAGAACCAGATCTCTATACAATTAAAGACTTTATTCCCCCTGAGAACCAGAACCTATTTCCCCCTATCAATTTTCTTCCCCCTTTTGGCATCATAAAAAGATTATACACAAATAAATGCAAAAAAAGTCTAGAAAAGTTAACTCATGCCACTTGTGTGCACACAATATAGCTAAAAATAGAGCGCAATAGTATAACATGCATATCAAAATGAGATGCTCATTAATTTAAAAGAGAAGAAATCAGAGGTAGTGGCACCACTGTTACAAAAACATCCACATAAAAACAACTTAAAGTACCAGTCATAGGAATAACAAAAGACACTGGGGTAGGACGTACATCATTCACTAGACACTAGGAAGGTAACTATTAAGGGGCACTAGAAGGGGGAGAAACGGATGAAGAGGCAGGGGTTCTGAGAAGAATGTCCATTCGAGCATTTGCAGACAGTTGCTCGTTGATCAACCACTCTTTCAGGTCCTCAACCTGTTTCCTCAAGTCTGCATTTTCAGTGGTCAGGCGAGCAACCTTTGTGCCTTGGGCACTGCTAGAACCAAGTTCCTCCTTGACCCGACTAAGTCGCCCTTCACAAATAGCATTCCTGGCCTCCAGCCTGCTTATTTCCTTATTTGTAGAATTCTGAGCATCAATCAATTGAGAAATAGTGGCATTGCTGCCAACACCCCCTTTTATTGTCAATACACTCACATTTCTCCAAGGTTGTCTTTGAGAAAGTTTGCGTGCGAGTTTCCACTGATGCTCTTCCCAAAGGAACTTTAAAGATTCAAACACCTTAGTGAGTAGGAACCCATAAGGAAAACCATGGTTTCTGTCATTGAAGTCTGCCACCTTATTCATGTGTTCAATCATAATACAAGGCACATTGATGGTGGTGTATGCATTGATCGGCTCCAACCTACACCACTATAGAATAGCGAGGAGAGGTCGATGTAGCTTTTAACCGAAAGGTCGGGATCGATATCCACATGGAGTTATAAGATGGGAATTGGGTTCCTATCCGACCTAGCTATGTATTTTGTCTTTAATTACATTTCTAGTCATAAGTTGGTTTGATTCTAGTCTAATAGTATTGCTATTGATTACTAAGAAGAAGCCAAGTATAGTGTTTTTGTAAGGGTTTTCTCAATTGATAAAGGGCACTAGGGAAGTGACTTACACCTAGGCGAGTATCTAATGAGATCTATAATTTAGGACAAACTTTTTGTATCTGGGATCGTGATGTAACCTCACACTCAATTACTCACCCTATAACTCTTAGTAGTTTGGGTGACTTTGCCCGAATTGGCTTTCTCAAGCCTAATTGGGAGTTCAAACAGTGCAAATGAAATTAGCTCAAGTCGGGTATTACTATATCTATGTTTAACCCTTTAATTGGGGCTATCAATCTCTTAAATTCATCCCAATTCCTTGTTAGCCTATTTTACCTAGACTTGGGTCCTCTTTATCAAGAATAAACCCTAGTCAAAAAGGCATGAATTAGTGTTTGCAGCCACCAATTCAATAGATAAAGTATGAAACAAGCTAAACATCACTAACTCATAAACAAACAAGCCCTAAAATTAAAGACCCATTAAATACTCACACTAGGTTTGGGTCACAACACTAGCTAATGGGTCTAGCTACTCATAATCAAGGTAGAAATCAAAGATGTAGATGAAATAATAGCCATAAATGTTAAATACAAAGATAAAATCTAAGATTATAAGCTAAAGCTACTCTAAAATTACTCAAAAGGGAAAAAGGCTGATGTTCACGAGCTCACTGATACAAAAGATAACCTAAAAATGTGAAAAAGAACTATTTATACACAACTGAAATTACTGGACAAAAATGCCCCTACGGAGGTTTCGCTGTCAGCGAAATAATGTGCGCCTCAGCGGAAGAGCTTTCGTGGCCGCACAATAACGAGCACGGACCGCGTTTCTTCGGGTTTGGACTTGGCATGGGCTGGACTTTGCTGTTAGCGTAAAACCAACCGCCCCCACGTGATCCTTAACCGCGATCGCATAAAATGTTCGCGGACCGCGTTTCTTCACTTTGGCTTTGATTTGAACTCTCTGAACCTTGATTCCACTCCCAACGGAATTCTTACCACCTCAGTGTTAGGAAATTGCACGGCCGCGTAAAATAAACGCTGACCGCATTTCATGGTTGGCCCAAGGTTGCAGGTTCTCTGATTCTCCACTTACACTCTCAGCGGAATTTTCTCCGCGGCCGTGCCAATGGCTTCGCGGCCACACTTTTGTGACGCGGTCAGTGGTCCAAGTGAGTCCAATTTCATCTCTCTGAACCTTACTTCCGCGGCCACCCTCAGTAATCCGCCTCAGCGGAAGAGCTTACGCTGCAACTAAAATTGGCACTTTCAGCGCTCTAGTTGAGTTTAGGACTTGTGCAAGATTGGCTCCTTTTTAAGTTCATTTTGGCCTTTTTGCTTCATTTTGAACAAAACCTGCAAGTAAGCACCTTGAGTTAATTTTCGGGAATACTTTAACACATTTTCCCCCAAAACCTAAGTAAAAGAGAGTAAATAGTAGGTTAAAATCCCTAGTTATCAACTCCCCCAAACTTAAGCTTTTGCTTGTCCTCAAGCAAACAAGGTAATTCTCACCTCCACAAGAAAAAGAAAATAGAATTTCAGTTGTTCAAAAGTAACCTCATCAAGCTTCAATTGGGACTAACAATTAACCTCGACACAAATGCATTATTGACAACATTATGCAATGACTTTCTGAGTTCCATAGATCTAATGTGACACAAAAGCTTCAAGAGACTCAATTCATCAAAGAGATTTGCTCTCTCACGTAGGTCACTGTGGATCCCAGACCCTTTCTCCTCTACTCTCCATGAGCTCATCTCACCTTATAGAATGTATGCTCAAAATTGGGATTGTCAAGAAGTGCGCTCATCACTCTCAAAAGAATGCCACAAGCCCGACTCTAACTACCATAGGCTTGCCCCTCATGTAAATCACCACTAATGTAATCTCACTCAACTTGAAATCCTATAGGGCTTTAACGGTATGTAATGAAGACTTTTTGGATCAAATTCGGACATAATGAACTATGATTGTACCATATTTCCTTAAGCACTCCATTTTCACAATTCGGCTCATGTTTTTTCTTGACTCTTTGAGTCATTTTATTCTTCCTTGGGGGAACTAGAGAGAGACATTGTCGCTCTTTCTTCCGCTCATTTTTCTCCTTTTCTCATCATTCCAAGCCTTTTGACATTGTTTTCTTGAATCCTTTCAACCTTTAATTTTCTTTTGACATGTTTCTTTTTGGCTTTTCATCCTTTTCTTTGCCTTTCCTTTTCATCAATTATTTTTGTTCTTTTAACCTTTCATCACTTTGAACTTCCTTGTCTTTCCCCCAAACTTATGTTTTTGACTATTGTTCATCATGAATGCTAAGGAAAGATTGGGTGCCAAGAGAGGGTCATTATAGAACGGATGAAGGCTTGTAATGCAGTTATTGAACGGAAAGGCTCAGGCTCAAAGGGGTTGACTAAGGGTATTATAATGGTAGGGTGTGGAAGTCTTCAAATTCAAATGGGATCAAGGAGAGCCTATAATCACTTCTCAAGTCGAGCTACACTTAGAATTTTGCCTAAAAAATATTCGGGGCAAGTTCTAGACTTGTTGGCACGACACTTGGACTTGCAATTTAAAACCTCACCTCTCAAGCCACATGATTGTTAAAGAGAATAGAGTCGAGGGCCCACAACAACCTTAACTTAGATTGAAAACTCACATATGGCTACAAACACCACTTGATGACAGTTTTAGACAACTCAAGATTCTAAGGGTCACAACTAGAGCTAGTCTCGTCTACAACTTGTCTCTAACCATGAGGTCAAAGCTAAATATGCTGGTGCCAAGTGAAGATTACTTGAGTCACACTTATTCATTACTACCATACAAGATAAAAAACAAAAATAAAAACAAAAAGAAAAATAGACCCAATCCCTTAAGAAGGTCGTCATGCCATCTATCGTAAGGAAGAACCACCCGGTTCACACAGATTCCACTCATGGAAAGAACCGTGGCATTAAGAAAAGCAAAGGCTTATTGATCACGGAAAAGTAAAAAGAAGCTATAAATTCAAAAATAAGCTACTAAATGAAATAAGAAGCTAAACTATTAAGGAAAATTATAAAAGAAGTTATAAAGTAAAAATACAGAAAGTAAAATGAATCTGTACAATAGGGGATTGAAACGAATATACATAAGGGGGAATAGATATATACATGGAAAAGTAAATTTATGTACATACCAAATATAAAAAAAATTACGAGGATAAAGTACGATAAGTAAACAAAATAAAATGAAAAGTAGTGTCTGGGTTATTACAGACCAAAATCATCCAATCATCCAAATCACCAAATAAGGCCACCCCCAATCAAAAACTAGCATTGCCCTCAATGCTAAAAAATAGAATAGGGGAAGGGTAGAGAGTAGAAGAAAACTCCCTAAGATGCCTCTGTCTGCATAGGAGCTGGGTCCTGTGGCTGGGCTAATGCATCTCCCTCGGGGTCCTCCAGCTGGATCTCCAAATCCTCAGTCTGGGGGATCACCACCCTCCTCACAGGCTCAATGATGGAATCCTGCTCTGGCATCTGCGATGGCTGTGCTGTCTAAGCTGCAGGGGCAGGCTCTCCCATGAGGAGATCTAGAGGGATATCACCCGCTGTAGTGAGCTTGGCCACCTCCTTCTTCAGGTCATCCTGCCTTTTACGCATCCTCTTTACCTATTTGCCCAGGGACTTGATTTTCTTCTCATGGGTGCCCATGGGCTCCAAAATCTTCTTCTGATTATCAACTAGACTCTTCAAAGTTTCCTCCAATAATGGAGGCAACTGGATTTGGGTTGGGGCTGCCTGGGCTGCTACTGCACTGGGAAGAGTAGATAGCTTTGAAGTAGCTACCTGCAATCAATTATTGATGCCTGCCAATGTCGGGTTTACCCTTAGAGCAGTCTGAAGGTATGCTGAATAAGAAGGCACTGAGGTAGGAATTGAGGCAGATGGTCCGGAAGGAGGATGTGGCATGGAAGCATAAGACCCCTCAGCAGTAGATGGCTCTGAACCAGTGGCCACCACCCCAGGCTCTTCAGACTGGCCAGTGGAAGTGGTGGCTTTGCTCTTGGACTTGGGGTTGTCCGGACCCTGCAGGCTGTACTAGGAAAATGGCCTCTTTGGCTTCACCATGGTGTCATAGTCCCTTCCCTCTACCCCCTGGTCCTGGAAGTACATAGTAAGGAAGTTTGGGAAGGGATATGAGTGCTCGCCCTTTATGACCACCCTGTTAATCACCTTGGCCATAATATTCCCGACATTGATCGGGAACCCCACCATAATATCCCCCACAATAATAGCTCGGGAAATCGACATGTCACTGTCATGAGTAGTGGGGTAGATCCTGCTGCATACAAATGTGGCCCATCCCTTTGCCTCAAAACTCAAAGTGTTCCTGTAGATAGGAACTCCGGTTGTCAACCATGCTGGAGTAGTACTGGGAATAGTAATCATCGAGGCTAGACAAGGGCGAAATAACTCATCCAACTCCACCTTCTCCAGATATTGGGTTTCATCTTCATCATTGAACCTAACGTAGTCATTGAGAGCTGTGCCATTGAACATGATCTTCTTGTTACGGACTTTGGTCAAGTATGTGCCCTGTTTGATGTGGGCAACATTAGCATAGAACTTTTTGACCAAGAATTCATTGACCTCTGGCAGGTTGCTGGTGAAGAACTTCCACCCCACTCTCTCGTTGAAATGCCTTTTTACATTTGGGTTGTGGGGTAGAACGTCCCGCTCAATGAAAACCCTCTCCAATGTAAGTGACCTATGAGGCCACCACTCCCTGAATTTGTGATGAGATTTATCACTCACGAATCGGTCTTGCCATACTACCGAGTTCCGAGACCTCACCAATCCTCCTGTCTGTGCTTCACCACCCCTCATGTCATTTGGGAATCATCATCACCATCGATTTGTACTGGGGCATATGAGGTGGCTGGAGCTGCTGGACTGGGGGCCGGAGGTGGTGGAGAGTCACTTAGTCCCAAACTATCTAAAGAGTCGGACACAGAAGTTGATTTATTTATAAGGCGCCGGGGTTGATATTGTGCCTCTTCTTGAGCTTGGCCAGCTTCCCCCTCTGAAATTTCCCGAGAGGGGACATACTCACTAATATCCGAAGTGTCTGGAGTGGGCCTCCGGAGAGTCTGTTTGTTTCTAATTATCCTTCTAGGAGCTAGGGGTGCAGTAGGTTGTTTTCCTCTTTCCCGGCCCTGTGAGGACTCTCCCCTTCCGGGTTGTTTATCTTGTCCACCTCTAGAACGAACCATTATCTGCAAACATAAGCCGTGAAAGCTCATTAGCATTGGTACTCAAACAAGAATGAGATGAAAGTAGATTAAGGTTGCAGAAGTTAAAACACAGTGGATTGCTGTCAGCGAAAAAAGAAGCGCGGCAGCGGAAAGTCCACCGCTGACAACGTAAAATGGGTCGCGACAGCGAGAGGTTGGGAATTAGACTACGAATTCCTTGAACATCACTCACCGCTGATCGCAGAATATTGGGCGTGGGCACGTAAGCTCCACCACTGACAACGGAAAAACGAACGCGACTGCGAACAATTTGACATTTCTCTGAACTCCGTTTCCGCAAAAAAAGAATCGCGGCCGCGTAAAGGTGTCCACTGACAACGGAAATTCCACCGCGGCCGCGTAAAAGCAACCAATTCAAATTCATCAAACTATTCGGCCGCTGATTGCGTAATTTAGGCCGCGACCGTGGAATTCAAACAAAATAGTCATTGAGGAAAGGTTCCTGATCTAGGGTTCATATTTATCAAATAATTTGGCAATTAAAGAGCAAAATTAAACACTCCAACCCCCATTAGGCATCACATACAAATACCCAATCATATTTATCAATAGTTAGGCATGCTTATGACTCTAGGTCTATGGTAACCCTAACTAGAAAGAAAAGCTAAAAATAAGTAAAACAAAAGAGAAAGAATCAAAATTAGAACTAAGAAATTGATCATACCAGGAGCTAGATTTGATGTAGGAATTAAAATTGCTAGATGAGATGAAGTTTTAGATGAACATGAGTATGATGAGCAGTGAAAAGGGGTCTTCAAGTGGTAGAGTGTGAAAAGTGTAAAAAGGAGGAGGGCCTCTCTATTTATACTAAAACCCTAGGCCCCACACCGACCTACCTGGTGCGGCCGCGAAATTCCACCGTGGTCCGCACTTTTCACCTGTTGAAGTGTTGATGGTACGAGGTCACCGATGTGAGCGGAAAATCAGTCGCGGGCGTGGAACAGTGACCGCTGACAGCGGAATATCAACCGCAGATGCGGACCAAACTTCAAAGACTTTGAATTTTTGATTTTTGCAAGTCCGTGTCCACTGCAGCATAGCGCCCCCGCGAAGGAGCCACCACTGACCGCGAAATTTTGAGCGCGACAGCGGTTCAATGCACACTTAGCCAATTTTCTCCAGTATTTATCCTGCATTGCATCAAACAATTCCTACACAAATCTCACAACCAGTTAGTTCAAAAGAGCCTAATCTAAGAAGAAAATAAAAAAGAAGGAAAAAATCACTTGGGTTGCCTCCCAAGAAGCGCCTGATTTAACATCGCAGCACGACGCAAGTTACCATCAACATTGAAACTTTATCAAAGCCACCACGTGGCTGTCATCAAACTTTCCCAAGTAATACTTCACACGATGCCCATTAACTCGGAAGATCTCACCATTTTTATTCTTCAAGTCAAGAGCACCAAAGGGTGTTACATGCACTACCTCAAAGGGACCACTCCATTTGGACTTTAGCTTGCCCGGAAACAGACGCAACCGGGAGTTGAAGAGAAGGACCAAATCACCTCTTTGAATTCCTTATTTCTGGCATATTTATCATGCAAGTATTTCATCTTCTCCTTGTACAAGGATGAGCTTGAATAGGCATGAAAACGAAATTCATCTAGCTCACTGAGTTATTCCACCCAGAGATTTGCTGCAACATCCCTCTCAAGATTTAACCTCTTCAAGGCCCAAAATGCTTTATGTTCTAGCTCAACCGGCAAATTACACGCTTTACCAAACACCAACCAGAACGGAGACATACCGATTGGAGTCTTAAATACAGTCCTATAAGCCCATAGCTTCCTTGCCCAATCCATTCTATTGGCATTCACAGTTTTTGACAAGATGCTTTTGATTACCCTATTTGAAACCTCCAGTTTCCCACTAGCTTGGGGATGATAAGGGGTAGAGACCTTGTGATTGTCACCATATTTAGCAAGCAAAGTATCAAATTACCTATTAAAGAAATGAGACCCCCCATCACTTATAATTGCCCGAGGCGTCCCAAACCGTGTGAAAATTTTTTTCTTGAGAAAAGCTACCACACTCCGGGCTTCGTTGTTGGGAAAGGCCACGTCTTCGACCCACTTTGAAACATAATCAATGCCCAGAAGAATGTAAGTATTTCCAACGAACTAACAAAAGGGCCCATGAAGTTTATGCCCCACACATAAAAAATGTCAACTTCAAGAATAGTTGTGAGGGGCATTTCATCCTTCTTTGATATTTCTCCAGCTCTCTGGCATTCATCACATCTCTTGACAAGATCAGTGGAATCTATAAACAAGTTTGGCCAATAAAAACCACAACTCAAAACCTAGGAAGCAGCCCTCGCCCCCCATGATGACCACCGTAGGGAGAGGAATGACAAGAATCAAGTATGCTCATTTGCTCCTCCTCTGGGACACACCTACGAATCAATCAATCATTTCAAATCTTGAACAAGTAGGGCTCATCCCAATAATAGTCCAAACTGTACCATTTGAGTTTCTTCCTTTGGTTAGAAGAGAGCTCACACAAGACAATGCCGGTAACAATAAAATTGGAAACATCCGCAAACCAAGGCATTTCATTCATAGAAACCGAGAGGAGTTGCTCATCCGGGAAAGCATCATTAATTTCAATACCATATTTTGACCTCCCTTGCTCTTCTAGCTGGGACAAATGATCCGCAACCTGATTTTCACTACCTTTTCTATCAATGATATCGAGGTTAAATTCTTGAGGCAACAAAACCCATCTCATCAGTCTAGCTTTGGAGTCCTTATTTGTCATCAAAGACCGGAGCGCCGCATGATCGGTGTGAACAATCACTTTGGCGCCCATGAGATAAGGCCTAAATTTCTCCATTGCAAACATAATTTCTAACAATTCCTTCTCTGTCACTATATAATTAACCTGAGCATCATTCATAGTTTTGCTTGCATAGTACACCGGGTGAAATATCTTATTCACCCGTTGCCCCAAGACCGCTCCTACTGCAACATCACTTGCGTCACACATAAGCTCAAAGGGTTTGCTCCAATTTGGTGCGGTAATGATTTAGAGTGGTTGTTAATATATACTTCAAGATCTCAAAGGCCTTCATGCATTCTTCATTGAAATCAAACCTTGCATCCTTATCTAATAGCTTGCATAGGGGATTCAACACTTTGGAAAAGTCTTTGATGAACCTCCGATAGAACCCCGCATGCCCAAGGAATCTTCTAACTCCCTTGATGGAAGTTGGAGGAGGTAACTTTGAAATCTCTTCTACTTTAGCCTTGTCCACTTCGATTCCATATTTTGAGATCTTATGGCCGAGGACACCTCCTCGACCATAAAGTGGCATTTCTCCCAATTGAGCACAAGATTTGTCTCTTCACATCGGGCTAGAACCTTGTTAAGATTTTGCAAGAATTCTTTAAAAGAGTCTCCAACCACACTAAAATCATCCATAAAGACTTCAAAGAAGTCCTCCACCATGTACGTAAACATCGCCATCATGCACCGCTGAAATGTAGTTGGTGCATTACACAATCCGAATGGCATCCTAGAGAATGCAAAGGTCCCATACGGGCAGGTGAAGGTAGTTTCCTATTGATCTATTGGGGCTATAAGAATCTGATTGTAACTTGAGTACCCATCCAAGAAATAATAGAAGGCTCTCCCGGCAAGTCTGTCTAACATCTGGTCCAGAAATGGAAATGGAAAGTGATCCTTTCGGGTCACCTTGTTCAGCTTTCTATAGTCCATACATACCCTCCAACCAGTCATGGTCCGAGTAGGGATCAACTCATTTTTTTCATTTTTCACCGCGGTCATACCCCTTTTTTCGGTACACATTGCACCGGTGAAGTCCATGCACTGTCTGAGATTGGATAGATAACCCCTGCATCAAGCCATTTGATAATCTCCTTTTTGAACACCTCTTGCATAGCCTCGTTCAACCTCTGTTGATGTTCCACAGACGGTTTTTCATCATCCTCAAGTATAATTTTATGCATGCAAAAGGCAGGGCTTATGCCCCGAATATCATCTAAGGTCCATCTAATTTCCTTTTTCTCCTTTGGAGCACTTCAAGAGTTGAGTTTACCTGTACTTTGGTTAAGAAAGCAGAAAGAATAACGGTAATATAGAAGAAGGGACCAAGAATTCATACCCGAGGTGTGATGGGAGAGGCTTCAACTCCAAAGTTGGTGGCTCCTTGATTGAGGGCTTTGTCGGTGGAGTCTTCTGATTTTCCAAGTCCAAGGATAGCTTAGGGGGACCATAAGAATAGGAGCCCATTCCTTGCAATGCATTAGGACATTCAACCATGCCATCCCTTACATCATTCTCATGGTTCAACAAGACAACTTCCATGGGATATTCCACATTGATCATTGAACTTGTATCATCAATTATCACTTCTGTCACTAGATCCACAAAAGAGAAAACCTCGGTACTATTTGGTTGCCTCATTGACTTGCACACATGGAAGACAACCTTTTCATCGCCACCCGGAAGGTGAGCTCACTAGCTTCAACATCCACCAAGGCCTTCCCTTTTTCTAGAAACGACCTTCCCAAGATTATAGGCACTCATAGTCTACCTCGCAGTCGAGGATCACAAAATCAGCAGGCAAGATAAAATTGTCGACCCGTACAAGAACACCATCAATAATACCAAGGGGCCGCTTCATTGTTCTATCCTCCATTTGTAATCTCATTGAAGTTTATCTTGGTTGACCAATACCCAAAGTTTTGAAGATGGAGTAAGGCATCAAATTGATACTTATACCCAAATCACACAATGCCTTTGAAAATCCGCTCTTCCAATGGTACAAGGGATTGTAAATGCACCGGGATCTTCAAGCTTGGGAGCCATAGAGTGTACAATGGCACTTACTTGGTGAGTCATTTTGATGGTATCACATTCCATAGATCTCTTTTTAGTCACCAAGTCTTTCATAAACTTGGCGTATCCCGGCATTTGATTAAGAGCTTCCACTAATGGCACGTTGATTGACAAGCTCTTCATCATCTCTATGAACTTCTTGAATTGAGTTTCACTTTTCTGATTTGCCAGTCTTTGAGGATAAGGTGGAGGAGGCCTTGTCAAAGGAGCCTTGGCTTTTGGCACTACCAGCTCCAATATGTCTATTACGTGTTCCCTAGACGGATTCACGTCATTTTGCATCTCCTCCTCATTGTCATTGATGTCAATCCTCACTTCACCATTCAATTACTCTTTATTCACTTGATCATAAACTATAGGAACATCATCATTTTGTATTTCATCATCATCACACACAACTCTCTTTTTCTTGGAGGTACTTGCTTCACCACCTCGACCACTCCTTGTGATCACCGCCATTGCATGCCCAGTATTATTATTGTTCTCTCTCTTCAGGTTTACTACCGTGTCACTAGGTAGTGCCCCCTTAGGGCGAGTGTTTAAAGCTTGCGAGACTTGACCCATTTGGACCTCAAGATTGCGGATGGAGGTAGTGTGGAAGGCAATTTGAGCATCAAAATCGGCAGTCCTCTCTATCATCTGTTTGAACATTTTCTTGATCCGGCCGATATCATTGCTTGACGAACTTTGACCTTGAGATTGATACAGAGGAGGATTGTTGGGTTGTTGATACATTGGGGGACTTTGAAAGCCTGACCCCCGATTTCCATTTCCACCCCAATTGCTGTTGTTATTGCCATTCCAATTGTTGTTGCCACCCAATTCTGATTATTGTTCCCCCAGTTGTTTGAGTTGTTGTTGTTCCAGTTTCCTTGCCCTTGATTGTTACAATTCTAATTATTCCCTTGAGATCTCCACTGTTGGTTTGGAGCATTGCTCCGCTGTCCTTGATAGTTGTTTGCATACATCACATCCTCACTCTGGTTATCATATGAATCATCATTGTTGTAACGACTTACACCTTGGTCACTTTGATCATTGTTGCTTTACACTTGTTGGCCACATTGTATTCTCTTGTTGACCAGTAGATTGACCCCTTCCATTGCATGTACTTGCTTTGGTCCTTGGATTTGTTGAAGCTGTGCTGTGGCAAGTTGGTTCATAGAGTTTGTTAACTCAGCGATGGCTTGTCCATGGTCTTGGAGTTCTTTATGAAGATTGATCACACTCGGGTCACCTTGAGGAACATTTGCCCGACTTTTCCATGCTGAAGAAGTGTCAGCCATTTCATCAAGAATATCACAGGCTTCATCATAAGACAATTTCATAAAATTCCCCCCAGCTAACTGGTTCACCACACATTGATTGTTAGTGTTTATACCACAGTAAAATGTTTGTTAGATCACAGCTTCTGTCATGTCATTATTAGGACATTCCTTTACCATAGTTCTATATCTCTCCCATATTTCATGAATGGGCTCATTGGGTTCCTGTTTGAAGCTAAGATTTCATCCCTTAAGGTTGCCATATGTCCAGGTGAGAAAAACTTAACAATAAACTTTTCTGCCAACTCATCCCACGTAGTGATGGAATGGTTGGGGAGTTTTTTGACTAGTCCAATGATTTCTCTCTACGTGAAAAAGGGAACAGTCTAAGCCTCAATGCATCCTCTGACACGTTTGTCTGTTTGCTTCCCCAACATGTATCCAACAAATCCCTTTAGATGTTTATATGCATTCTGATGAGGAGCATGTGTGAAATACCCTCGCTGCTCCAATAACGTCAACATCACATTTGTAATCTGGAAATTGCCCGCCCAGATTCGGGGTGGGACAATCGCACTTGCATATCCTTCATTTGGAAACACCCAAGGAGCTGCTCTTGGAGGAGGTGGGGGAGGGTCTGGAATATTTTCATTGGCCTGGCGGCCTCTTCTTTGAGCTTGAGGTACTAGATGCACCTCATCATGACCATTATCTTCTACCTCCTCTCCCGGGAGAATATTTCCAAAAGGATCAGCCATTTGTACCTAGAGCAATTAAAACACAAAATTTAGTAAAATAGAAGGAAAGGAAAACAATACACACAACTAGTCAGATAGATAGCCAAAACTATTTAACTCCCCGGCAACGATGCCAAAAATTGATCGGCTCCAACCCTGCACCACTATAGAATGGCGAGGAGGGGTCGATGTAGCTTTTACCCGAAAGACCGGGATCGATATCCACAGGGAGTTATAAGATGGGAATTGGGTTCCTATCCGACCTAGCTATGTATTTTGTCTTTAATTACACTTCTAGTCATAAGTTGGTTTGATTCTAGTATAATAGTATTGCTATTGATTACTAAAAAGAAGCTAAGTATAATGTTTTTTAAGGGTTTTCTCAATTGACAAAGGTCACTAGGGAAGTGACTTACACCTAGGCGAGTATATAATGAGATATAGAATTTAGGACAAACTTGTTGTATCTTGGATCGTGATGTAACCTCACACTCAATTACTCACCCTATACCTTTCAATAGTTTGGGTGACTTTGCCCGAATTGGTTTTCTCAAGCCTAATTGGGAGTTCAAACAGTCAAGTGAAATTGGCTCAAGTCGGGTATTACTATCTCTAGGTTTAATCCTTTAATTGGGGCTATCAATCTCTTAAATTCACCCTAATTCTTAGTTAGCCTATTTTACCTAGACTTGGGTCCTATTTCTCAAGAAGAACCCTAATAAAAAATGCATGATTTAGTGTTTGCAACCCTCAATTCAATAGATAAAGAATGAAACAAGCTAAACATCACTAACCCATAAACAAACAAGCCCTAAAATTAAAGATCCATTAAATACCCACACTAGGTTTGGGTCACAACCCTATCTAATGGGTCTAGCTACTCATAATCAAGGTAGAAATCAAAATATAGATGAAATAATAGCCATAAATGTTAAATACAAAGATAAAATCTAATATTATAAGCTAAAGCTACTCTAAAATTACTCAAAAGGGAAAAATGTTGCTATTCACGAGCTTACTGATACAAAAGATAACCTAAAAATGTGAAAAAGAACTATTTATCCACAACTAAAATTACTGGACAAAAATGCCCCTACAAAGGTTCTGCTGTCAGCGGAATAATGGTCGCCTCAGCGGAAGAGCTTTTGCAGCCGCAAAATAACGAGCACGGACCATGTTTCTTCGAGCTTGGACTTGGCCTAGGCTGGACTTCGCTGTCAGTGTAAAAGCAACCGCCCCAGCGTGATCCTTAACTGCGACCGCGTAAAATGTTCGCGGACCGTGTTTCTTCACTTTTGCTTTGATTTGAACTCTCTGAACCTTTATTCCTCTCCCAGCGGAATTCTTACCGCCTCAACATTAGGAAATTTCACGGTTGCGTAAAATAAACGTTGATCGCATTTCATGGTTGGCCCAAGGTTTCAGGTTCTATGATTCTTCACTTACGCTCTCAGCGGAATTTTCTCCGCGGCCGCGCAAATGGTTTCGTGGCCGCACTTTTGTGATGCGGTCAGCAATCTAAGTGAGTGCAATTTCATCTCTTTGAACCTTACTTCTGCGGCCGCCCTCAGTAATCCACCTCAGTGGAAGAGCTTACACTATAGTGTAAAATTGGCGTTGTCAACGCTCCAGTTGAGTTCAGGACTTGTGCAAGATTGGCTCCTTTTTAAATTCGTTTTGGCCTCTTTGCTTTATTTTGACCAAAACCTGCAAGTAAGCACCTTGAGTTAGTTTTCGGGAATACCTTAACGTATTTTTGCCCCAAAACCTAAGCAAAAAAGAGTAAATAGTAGGTTAAAATCCCTAGTTATCATGCATCCAAAGCTTCCATGAGGAACAAGTCTGCTTTTGAAGTAATTGAGAGCCTTTCTGCGCGTGGAAGCAAGACTTCATTCACTATCTCAAACATAAGTTGATACCCTGGAATGAGTGGCTTCATGTGCACCCGTTCTCCCTGCTGTATAGACTGATCCTTCAGAATATCTTTTTTAAAGTTAGGGGAATAGGTCCCTTCAATAGATGAGAGCCCTTTCAGTAGGAACTCCCAAAATACTCCCTAGAACAACCTTGTCCTTCAAAAAATCTACTCCATTTATATTCAAGCAAATGTATCATCTTCCACTGTAAACATATCTGCCTAGAAGCTTTGAACCTCCTACTCATAAACCTTGGGAATCTGATTGGTGAACAAATGAGTCTACTTGTGAAATTCGCAGATGTCAAACAATTGTCTCATCCGTGACATTTCGAGAATGTCAGCGTCAAAGTTTATGCCCCATAGCACCCTCTACTTCCTAAGATTTTCTCTGCTTTACCTTTGACACAGTCATTTCGGCCTTCTTGGAGGAATCATGTTCCTCTTTGTCACTAGTCTTCCTCTTCATAGACTTCTTTACATTCTTATCCTTATTTTCATAATTCTCACCAGACTCCTCTCCCTCAACACTCTTTACTTCATCAACCTTTACAGATTTCACAGATGAACCTTTCATAGGCTTTGGAATCACAAGTTTCTTAGAGGATTTACGAACTAAGGAAGCAGGTTCCTCATTCACTCCTTCATCGTCAACATGGAAAAAATTTGCTGGAGGCACATCCTTCTCGTTCACTAGCTTTCCCCCTTTGACCAACCTCTTTCTTTTCTTTTCCTATTTGTTTTTCTTTAGAGCAGTCTCAAAAGCTTCTTTCTTTTGCAGCCTGGTAGTGGGCCTTTAAGACTGGGCTCTTTGGAAACTGCCCTACAACTTCTAGTAGCAATGAATCTTGCCACAGTCACATGGTCATTGTCTTCCTCATTGTTTTCATTATCCTCTTAAGAAATGGGTCTCATTATAGGAATAAATAAAGTTCAATGGTTCTGCATCAAAGTGAGGAGAACGACCAGGGTCAGTACTGACTTGGGGATCTTTTGAAGAGCATGGGGTTTCATCCCAAGTAGGAGCATAGTGCTCTTCTTGGGCAGAGGGATCATGTCCCTCTGTTGTTTCCCCAGTAGTACTGACTGGTGCCAAGTTTTCAAGAGGCACTAGTTCCCCACCTTTAACTCTATGACCTTCATATTCCCCCTGAGACCCAATGGTCGCATCATGACACTCACACTCTCCAACCAATCCTCCCTATGAAGCAATAAATAGCATTTTTTCAATATCTTCTTTCTCATTCACCCCCAAAATATAATCAAAAGATGCAGGAGGAACATTACCTGTTGGAGTGGCAATATTCAGATCAAAACTTGGGACAGACACTTTTGATACTTTACCACTGCCAACAACATCTTGTTGGGCTTCAGAGATTTTCCCAATCTGCTGACTGGAGACCTCTTGTCTCTCTTCTCTATCTACTATTTCATCGTCTGCCATTTTTTCCGGCAAGGCAGAGGGAGACGTTATAACAAAAAATCTTTTGGGATTCTAAGTCTTACGAATGCGGTGAGAACCAGAAGTCGATGGTGTTGGAGAAGAACCAACAAGTGGTTGTTGGTTTGGTGTGGGGTTTTGTCTGGTGTGGGGTTTTGACTGGGTAACGGTTGGGACTCAGACTCACTCTCATGTGCTCCGTGAGACGAAGGCACAGTGGGAATGACACTGGTAGTGTTTGAAAGCTCAAGATTCTGAGACATAGTGGAGTTTGAAAGTAGAGACACGGGAAAGAGAGGGGTTGCTTTTGAGAGAGAAGGGAATTTCGGCTTTGATGTGGATAGTTGGGAAAAATACGTCCGTTGGGGTTATTTAGAGGCGGTGAGAGACCGATTACAAACGGGTGTAACGTACTGGGTAGATGGGTCGGTTTGTAATGGGTGTGACATTTGGGTTTTAAACAGATGAGAAAGAGGCAGAAATATTTAATGACGTGGAATTTTTATAGCCATTTAAAATGTGCATGAGTGTACAAAGGAACTACTAACCTGAGTCAAGGGAACCAGGTTCCCTAACTGAGTTTTGTAAATGTGAGCCTCATCCTTTTACCAAGATGCAATGTTATTAGCTGCTTGTTTGCTCTATAGTTGCCATGCGTGTTTACCTGTAACGGTGTAGAGATGAGTTAAAAATTTCTAGAAAATACTTTTTAGAGGTTTTACCTGTTCATTCTTTCATAGCCAATCATTGAGTGACCTGGTGCTCATTTTGATTTTATCATCCCCAATGCAGTCAATTCTTTTCAAAGTTTTCACTGCTCAAAGCTTTGGTGAATATATATGTTACTTGGTCCTCTGTTTTGCAAAACTTCATGCAGATGAGACCCTTTTCAACATTATCTTTGAAAAAATAATGTCGCACATCAATATGCTTTGTTATCTTATGTTGAAACCGGTTCTTTGCCATGTTGAGAGCACTGGTGTTATCACACAGTAATGGCACATAATCAGAAAACATACCAAAATCCTCCAGTTGTTGCTTGATCCTTAGCAGTTGAGTACAACAAGAAGCAACTGCTACATATTCAGCTTCTGCAGTTGAAAAAGCCATATAATTTTTTTTCTTTGTACCCCATGAAATTAAGCATGACCCTAGAAAATGTGTCATGCCAGATGTACTCTTTAGATCCACTAGATAACCAACATAATCAGTATCAGCATACCTAATTAAGTTAAAATTATCTCCTAAAGGACAGTAGAGAACCAGGTCCGGTGTTCTTTTGAGATACCTTAGAATCCTCTTGGCAGATTTCAGATGAGATTCCTTTGGACTTGATTGGAATCTAGCACATAATCTCACCCCGAATACAATATCAGGTTTTCTTGTTGTGAGATACAAGAGTGAATCAATGATACCTCTGTACATGGTTTCGTTCACAGGAGGACCAGGTTCATCCATGTCCAGACGAGTGGCAGTGTCAGTAGGAGTATCAATGGTTTTTTAACTTTCCATCTCATATCACTTCAGAATCTCTTTAATGTACTTCTGTTGACTTATCATCATTTCCTTAGAAGTTTGCTTAACTTGCAAACCTAGGAAAAAATTCAGTTCCCCCATCATGCTTATTTAAGCATGGAAAACTCCTTACACAAGGAATCATTTGTTGCACCAAAGATGATGTCGTCAACATAAACTTGCATAATGAGCAGGTTCCTCCCTCGTTTCTTCAAAAATAAAGTGTTGTCAATTTTCTCTCGTAAAGCCATTTCTAGAAAGAACTTGGACAACCTTTCATACCATGCATGAGGGGCCTATTTCAACCCATATAGTGCCTTTTCAAGTTTGAATACATGTTCAGGATGTTCATGACACTCAAAACCAGGTGGTTGTTTGACAAATGCTTCTACCTTTAAATACCCATTCAGAAATACACTCTTGACATCCATTTGGAACAATTTGAATTCCATATGAGATGCAAAGGCAATGATAATGCTGATGGCTTTCATTCATGCAACTGGGCAAAAGTTTCATCATAGACAATACCTTCTTCTTGATTATAGACTTGAACTACTAACCCAGTCTTGTTCCTTATTGTATTCCCAAACTCATCAAGCTTGTTTCTGAACAACCACCTGATTCCTATAATAGTTACGTCCGAGGGTCGAGGAACCAGGTGCCATACACTGTTCCTCTCAAATTGATGGAGTTCATCTTGCATAGAACTAATCTAGTCAGCATCTTTCAATGCTTCCTTTATAGTTTTGGCTCATTTTGAGAAAAGAAAGTTGAGAAGGAAAGTGAGCTTCTTGTTTTTGACCTGGTTTGAATCCCTAAATCAAGAGGAGTCATCACATTTTGGAGAGGATGTTAACTTTTGTGCTTCCAGTTAGAGACCTAAATCTCATTGTGAGAAGACCTAGGTTCCTTTGAATGGGATCTATTGTTGTAATCAATGCAAGAGTGAGTGCTACTTCTCTACTCAACATCAGGAGTTCCTTGCACGACATTAACAACTCTGTTTTCTGCTTCAGTTATTGTAATGGGAAACCAGGTTCTTCTGTATCAACTAGAGATTCTGTTGCATCTTCTTTATTGGATTTCTTGACTTGACTTCTCAGGTCAGCCTTTCCGTTTTCCATATCAATAACTTCTCCATGAACCTCTGGTTGCTCTCTGTCTTGATCAATCTTATCATGTGAATCTTTCCCACATAAGTGGTGTGATTCATCAAAGATCACATGTATGCTTTCTTCAACACATTGAGTCCTTTTATTGTAGACCTTGTACGTTATGCTTTGTGAGGAATATCCAAGAAATATTCCTTCATCACTCTTGGCATAATATTTTCCCAGCGCTTCCTTACCATTATTGAGAATAAAACATTTGCAGCCAAGTTTCATTCCCTTCAGCAATTCATACGGGATTTTGTTTAAGAGGGACCTGATCATGCACATGTTTATCAAATAGCAGGCAATGTTAATTGCCTCTACCAAAAACCTTTTGCTAAACCACTGTCAAGCAACATAGTCCTTGCCATGTCTTCAAGAGTCCTATTTTTCCTCTCCACTATACCATTTTGTTAGAGTGTTCTAGGAGCTAAAAAATTAGGACTTATACCATTTTCAGCGCAAAATTCATCGAATTTTGCAGTGTCGAACTCTGTGCCATGATCAGATCTTATGGTTACAATATTATGGCTCATCTTCACTTGAATCTTCTTCACAAAATCATAAAAAACTAGAAAAATTTCATCCTTGGTTCTGAGGAACAAGGTCCATGTGAAGCTGGAGTAGTCGTCAACTATGATGAAAATATACTTCTTTCCTCCTCTACTTGGAACCCTCATAGGTCGACACATATCCATATGAAGGAGATCAAGTGGCCTTGAGGTGCTTACTTCCTTTTTGGTCTTGAAGGAGGACCTGACTTACTTTCCTTTACACATGCATCACATACCTTGTGATCTTTGAACCTCGACTTGGGCAGCCCACGAACCATGTCCTTCTTGACCAACTTTTTCATCAATGGAAATCTTGCATATCCCAATCTTCCGTGCCACAACTCAGCATCATCATCAACAACACCCAAACATGTAAGATCCACATTGTTCAAAGACTCAAAATCAACAACATAGATATTTTTGAATCTTTTTGCCATTAGAACCACTTCACCTGTGATTGGAGACAGTGGAAGTCTTTGATAAGAATTCAACTTTGTTTCCTTTGTCGCAAATTTGAGAGACACTCAAAGGCTATATTTTAAGCCATTCACATGCTACATATTCTCAGAATGAATTAGTGTCTTTCCAACTCTTCCTACTCCCAGAATATATCCCTTTTTGCCATTGCCAAAGGACACACTCCCTTCTTGCATGGATTTGAGTGAGAGAAAATCACTAGTGCTTCCAGTCATATGCTTAGAGCATCCACTATCTATATACCATCTTTGGTTGCTTCCTTTCACTGCTCTATGCACAAGGAAATCAATGATTAGACTTAGGAACCCAAACAAGTTTGAGTCCCTTGTAGTGAGGAAAATGGTGAATTAAACTTCTTCTTGTCCAATCAGGCATCACACGTTTTTATTGGAGGGACCAGGTTCTTTAGCAGTATTACTTTTTCAACAAAAAATTTATTTTTCTGTTGGGACTGAACTCTTGCTTTACAAGCTTCTTGAAAGTGCGCAGTGTTATCACAGTGAGTGCAAAGCCAATTATCAGGGATAGTAACATACTTGCTATGTGGATTGTAGGGAGTCTTTTCCTTTTGGAAACCACTTCCCTGCCTGTTCCCCGTTGCTTTTATACATGGCAGTGATTGTATCAGAGGACCAGGTTCACTTTAGGAGTTTTTCTAGTTCATTTTTAACTCTGCCTAGATCTTCCTGAAGTTGTCTGTTTCTTTCAAGTTCAGCACACAGACTAGATTTCACCATTTTGAGCTTTTTTTTCAAGCTTAAGGTGTGCTCACTTTCAACTTCCTTTCCCTTTTAGGTTTTCCCATAACTGTTTTCCTTTTTTAATTCCTCAATTGTTTATTTTAGATACACAACTACTACCAACAGGTCATCTCTCTCATGCTCTGCAATTTTAATTTTCTCAGTTAGAGGATATTTTTCTTTCTTTAAATCCTCAATGATTTTTTTAAATAAACCATTACGACTACCAGATCATCTCTCTCATGTTCTACCTCTCCTAGTTCTATAGTTAACACATTTTTATCATTGATGAGTTTGTGATAAGCATCAATTAGAACATTTTCCAAGGATATAAGCTTTTTTTGAGAGTAAGACTTCAAATTTCTTTGAATGTCTAAAAGGTTTACCTCATCGTCATCATCATCTTCATCATCGTCAGAATTTGCTATCAGGGCAAAGATAGAGTCATTTTCAGCTATTTCTCTTTCAACGGCCATCATGGAGATGTCACCTTGTTCACCATCTTCTCCAGATTCACTAGAGGAATCTCCCTACGCAACAATAGCTTGTTTCACAATATTGTCAGTATAATCTTTTTTCATGAATCTCCTGTCAGGAACCGGGTTCCTCTAGTTGTTTTGTTTGTGTTGTGCTAGTACAGGTCTTGCTTGTCGAGAGGAAAATCTTTGATTAAATGTCCTAGATTCCCACATTTATGACACAAGTCATAGACTTTTGATCTGAGGAGCTGCCTCTTTTTGAAATGCCTCCATTTATGTGAACCATTTTCTGAAATCTTTTTATCAGATAAGCCATGTCAGCATCCTCACCACTTGAATCATTGTTGTCAGCCTTGAGGACCAGGTTCTACCCTTTTTGGGTTCTATTCTTACATGGTCCTTCTTTTTCTTCATTTCATAGGTCTTCGGATTTCTGATGAGTTCATAAATGGTCAACTTTTATAGATCCTTTTCCTCTCGGATAGTATTGACTTTTCTCTCCCAGGAACCAGGTAATACACTAAGTATTTTCCTGACAAGTTTGTTCCTTGGAATGATCTCTCCTAAAGAGTGAAACTCATTAATGATGGAGGTGAATCGAGTATGCATATCCTGAATGGACTCATCATCCTTCACCCTGAAGAGTTCATACTCAGTAGTGAGTATGTCGATCTTTGACTGCTTGACTTGAGTTGTTTCTTCACTTGCAGTTTGGAGAGCCTCCTAGATCTCATTGCCGGATTGACATGAAGAAATTTTGTTGTATTCGTCTGGTCCAATACCATCGACGATGATCTTTTTTGCTCGGAAGTTTTTCTCTATAGCTTTGCGGTCATCATCGTTGTATTCCTTCCTTCTTTTTGGAACTTTCATTGTTGGCTGACCAATGGTCTTCATGGGAACGAAATGACCATCACAGATGACATCCCAGAGCTCTGAATATTCATCCATGATAAAATCATGCATCCTGGTCTTCCACCATCCGTAGTATTGTCCATTGAATCATGCAGGTTTGTAGGTTGATTGACCTTCTTCAAAGTTTGGTGGAGCAGCCATGTGGATCTTTTCTAGGTGTTAGTCTTATAGAAATAACCTGCTCAGATACCAATTGATAGAAACTAAGAGTCCACCAAACTGTATAGAGAACCTGGTTCTCTATCAGTTCCCACATAACACACACACAATGATACATAAATGACACGACAGGGTTTTACGTGAAAAACTCCCAGCTCACAGGATTAAAAACCACGACCCACTCGCAGGATTTCAACTTCACTAACTGAGCAAACTTTAGATTACAAACTATTGTAATCTAGGAATTAACCTCTTAATCTCTCACCTACTTGTAATAACTCTATTACAAGCTTCTTTGTAATAACTCTATTACAAAGCTCACACTTTGACTAACTCTAGCAAAAACACAAACACAAGATTTATAGTTTTACAAATGATTTCCTACGGAATGCTTCTAACTAAACTGGGTAGGAGTTATAAGTATACCACACTAACAAAAGTACAACAATACTAAGGACATATGGTAACACAGTGGTGGGATCTAGTTCTTCGTTCTGTTGTTGCTTTATTCTTGAGACCTTGAAGTCACTCAAAGTCGGCAACACACTTGAGAGAGAAACTTGATGATTTAGAGTTGTGCAAATGTGTATTTTCCGCTTCCCTCATTTTGGTAATATACAAGTAAGGTCATTGGGATGATGTATGCCATTATCCGGTACAAAGCATGCTCCATAAAGTGATTGTTGCACTGTCGCATCTGCAGATAAATAGTGCAGCGACTTTACAGTTGTATAAAGTTGACTTGTACTGTCGTCATCAGAAGAACTGATGTCCTTATGTTTCCTCAGTTCTTTATTTGACTCAAGTTGTTAGAACTTGTGCAAGGCTTGTGACTTGTTTTTCTTGAGCACTTTGAGGATGTGTAACAACGTAACAGGTTCCCAATCTGGTTCTTATTATGAAGTTTGTTATATCATCAAAATACAAGAAGGCATGTAACTTAATATTAGATTAACAAATTCTTGCAAAAAGAAATCGAACAATTATACGTCAAGCGCATGGACTTGAACGACAACGTCGAGTAAGCTTCCCATTATCATCAAATTTTAAAGGGATGTATAGTGCAAATCTAACATAACTCTTATGTAGTGGATTTACCTAATTCCTCTAACCTCTTTCTGCCTCCATTGTTTCTGTTGGGGTTTGCTTTCATTTGAATGGAATTTAGTCGGATAAGATGTTATATGATGCAACAATCACTTTTGATGTACCGATTTTTCTTGCTCAATACCAAAGAATTAACTTTTTAATTTAACTATGTTCTGTTGTGCTTGCCTATCATAAAGATGAAGATGAAAGCCAATCCAAATTTTTTCCTCTTTCATGGAGTCATTCTAATTTCCTTTGTCCTTTTTAAGAGATCAAAATGACTATATAATGTTAGGGAACCATTTTTTTCGTTAACTGGTAACTTGACAAGCTTAATGACATGAACCAAAATTGTCTTTGTTGGTTAAAAAATATGAGAATTTGAAGAGTTGCAATGAATATTTCAATATTAACCAAGCCCATTCGAACAATTAAATGCAAAATCAAGTTCATTATCCGAAACAAAAACTATATTCCATAGTTTAAAATATATCCAGGTAGCCACTTTTAAGCATGTTGTTTAAAATAAATTCACAGTTTACAATATATTTCATAATTAGTTAATTTCGCTCAAACTTCAGGACATGACGTCCTAGAGTTTAAACCTCAAAATTCAAGTTTCAGGACATTGTACCCTAAAGTTTGAAAATTGTGTCCCGAAATTCGAATCTTCTGTCCTAAATTTTAAATTAGTAGCTCAAATTCAAGATACTAAGTCCAAATTGAGGATACTTAATCTTGAAATTTGGTAAATTAGCTAATTTTTGAACACATTATAAATTGTGAATATAATTAAAATAAAGGGCTTAAAAATGACTATTGTTGCACTTCACCGGGAGTAAGTCAAAGTTGTCAAGGGTACAACACAGGGTCGTAATTGAAGCTAAAGCGGCAAAATATTGGGCTAGAGAATCATTAAAATTATTCTAATGCACCAATAGAAACAAAATACATTTATATAACGTTCCATTCATCTTTCCTGAAAAATGTTTGCTTGTTTTAATATTAAAAGCAAATAATATATATATATATATATATATATATATATATATATATATATATATATATATATATATATATATAGAGAGAGAGAGAGAGAGAGAGAGAGAGAGAGAGAGACTGTTACCTTTAATTTTAGGGATTTTTTCCTAGTAATACTATAATTAAAACTTTATTACCATTTTTCTCTATGTTTAGTAGTTTTCCCCATATACCCTAATTTCTTTAACAATTTTATACAATTAGTATATTAACTTCTAAGCCCGTAGGTTTTTAATTCTACCGTAACAAACACGTTCAGTTGCAAGCGAAGTACCTTGGATTCATCTACCTCAAAATCCCTCAATCTCCGCCCATAATCTCCAACCCTTCTTTTTCCTACCATAAACAGAGCATCATATAATCTAAATAGAATAGATGAAATCTGTATTCTGCTACATTTGATGAACAAAATTCGTCTGGAGAAGAAAAATCACTGACTGTGATACAATTTTGAAGTTTGAGATCGACTCTAATTCAAAGCCTGATAGAGATTCAAATGGCGACTATGGCAATCATGCTTCAACACTCACGCTGATGGGATATTACTAGCCGATATGTCAATTTTAATGTCGACGAAGTTGTAATCAACATAGAGGCAAGCTACAATGAGTTAATTTCAGTCATTGCTCGACAATTATCTGTAGATACCTCTGTTAAAGTAATGGAGATCAAATATATAGTCAATGACAGGTGCCCTCCTATGAAAATTCACAATGATATGAGGCTACAAGTGTATATAGAGACGAAAAGGAACTACAAGGATTTCAGAATATATCCATTATGTATAACACTGAAGGAATTCACGCTGGACTGGAATGCAGAAGACGAGAATATCATTGCAGAGTCCCTAGAAAATGCACAAAATAGTTTGCTACAATTACCATACAATGGTAATACATTCATCAGTGTTTCTAAGAAAGTAAATTTTCTTGAGGTGGATCCATGTGATGACAATAGTGGTTGTGAGTGTTTAATAATAGCAGACACACTACCTAAAAGTATTGAGGTCGGTCAGATTTATATAGACAAATATACGATTGTCAGTGCGATGAAACATTATGCAGTTATGAACAAATTCCAATTCAGGGTGAATAGGTCATGTGAAAACATGTAATTACTTTTGACAAATATACAAATGTAATATTAACATGCAAAGAAATGTATGTATTCCTGGTTATTGTATTTAATTTTTGTATGGTAAGTGGGTTAATTTCGCTTGATGCTTAAGTAAGTGGGTTTTTATCAATTATTCAGTGAGATAAAGGGCTTTTACTTTTGTAATAATTGTATTACTTTTGTATGTTAATTGTATTTCACCATTTTTTGACTTCCCACCTACTGCCTCGAGTGCCTTAGCAAGAATTGTACATGGAAATTTAGGTCTACAAGCCTTAACAAATGAACCATGTTCAAGGTGAGGGAATTCAACAGTGTACACACATGTTCGTTGATGGATAACACTTATACACGTTGGCCAGCAACTGCCAAGGTCGTTGTGATTATTATCATGACCAAATATGCATATCCTAAAACTATATACACACCGAAGGAAATACAGTTCGTCATGCTGAAGGAACATGGTATGAACTTAATATACATGCAGGCCTGGAGAGCATAGAAAATTGCTTTTCAAATTTTGAGAGGTGATCCAAGTGAATCCTACAACCGATTAACTAGCTATTCATATATGTTGGAAAAGACTTACCCCGGATCAGTTGTGAGGCTAGAAAAAATAGATGAGGGGTGCTTTTTGTATGTATTTGTAGCTCTATACTGTTACTACCCAAACTAACCCTGTCGTGATGATGCCTATCGTGGTACTAGGCAAGCCGACACAATACCAAAACAAATCGATATTTTCATTTCAAAGATAATTTCAAAGCTATGTAATATAAAACCTTCATAAAGGGATTCAAATAAAAATAAAAGTGCGGAAAAAAAAATTCCGACATCGGGGTGTCACTAGTCATGAGCAACTAATACAATTGTCTGTAAATATCAACTAACATAGTCTAGGATTAATCAAGTACAACTAAGGGAAGATAAAGAAGGAGGAAAGAAGGGTTGCGATCGCCAGGCAGCTACCTTGCTAACTCCGAGAATCTACGTCAGGAATAATCAACAGCCTCTACCGGGTCCAGAAACTCCTGGATCTGCACACAAGGTGTAGGGAGTAACGTGAATATGCCAACTCAGTAAGTAACAACAGTAAATAAAGACTGAGAAATAGTGACGGGCAATAATGCAAGTAAAGTTCATATCACAAAAACTAAGTAAAATATGGCATGCTTTTAAAACCAAAGTTTGAATCAAATCAGCTCGTTTAAATCCAGTTCCAGTAAAATCAATTAAAGACATCTTTCAACAGTTTTCAAAACAAAGGCTCAATGCAAGGTGAGCAAAAAATGATGAAATCATAATCAGCCCCTCGGGCAACATCACTCATATACAGCCCCTCGGGCAAACATCACTCATATACAGCCCCTCGGGCAAACATCACTCATATACAGCCCCTTGGGAAAACCTCACAATCACTCGTGTACAGCCGCTCGGGCAAGCCTCACCATCACTCATGCCTCCCAATCACTCAACACTCGACACTCGCACTCAGTAGGTACCTGCGCTCATTGGGGGTGTGTATAGACTCCGGAGGGGATCCTTCAGCCCAAGTGCTATATCAAGCTAATCGTGGCATAAATCAATTAGGCACTCGGCCTATATCAAACATGCTTTGGCGTGCAACTCAATCCCAAAATATCCTCACAAATCAGGCCCTCGACCTCACTCAGTCATAAACCTCTCAAGCCCCTCGGGCTCTAAGTAAAACAAAGTACTCATCCCAAACAACATTTATATGATGCATCAAAATAGAGTAATAGAGGTTGAGCTATGCAGTAAATATATGGCATGACTGAGTATAGATTTTTCAATCAAAAACAATGAGAGGATAGCAAGAAAAGACCTCTAAGGGTCCAAACAACACTGGCATAAGGCCTAAACATGGCATCCAACCCAGTTTACATAAATCCTTTCTAAAACACATGAGTATTAGATAGTTTCAACAAAATATCAATGTTNGTTCTTCTATGTGTTCCAACTCGTATTGTTGCAGAATAATAAATGCAGAAAAGTAAAGAACACAGATATTTTGACGAGGAAAACACCCGGCTCAAAAGGTGAAAAAACTACGACCTACTACTCAGTAGGATTTTCTCCAAACACTTCACTACAACAATGAGACAAACATCATTTGAAAAATAAACTCTCTTTTGTAAACCTAAGGATTAACTCTAACCCTTTGTGGCAAACTAGCATCTATCTATTTGCGACAAACTTCAAGTTAACTACAACTTGAACACTCAGTACCTATTACAATTGCTTTTAGATAAAGCTGAAAGGTACAATTTGTAATCACCTACTACAAATAAACTAGACTAAAAGACAACAGATGGAACTGGTTCTTCTAGCTGGTTCAAGTAGCTCCAGATTCGCACTCTCCAATTTGACTTGAATTGGTTGCAAAATTTCTTCACGAATTTTGCTCTCAATTCTTGATAAATTTCTTTTTTTGTGCATCTATATACAATAAGAACAATCTGCAATTTATATGAGTTAGTAGATAAGGAATTAACTAGAACCCTAATGCAACTCTTCCTTGGTAGAAGATTTCTAGTCAAACTCAACTCCTAAATCCTTCCTTATCTTAGATTCTGTTCTTATTGAATAAGGAGTCCTTCTCCAATTTCGTTTTTACAATCTTTTCGATCAGAAGATATTTCAATTTTACCATAATACATTTATCTCATGCATGTGCATATTATGTGCCTTTGACTCTGTTGGTCTATGTCACCTGTGATGGACCTGGTTCATCTCGGAGTTCCTTTGTCAATCTTCAAAACTATTTCCTTTCTTGGGCCAACAAATTCTCCCTTTTTGATGATGACAAACTTTGTGCTTTAGGCTTGTTTCAGCTTAGTCCAACATTGACACATATAAGAGTATTAAGCATTTATCACAAAGAACCAGGTTCATTAGGTTATAAATATAACATGTTCAGAATCGGAACACCCAGTTTCTTCACCCTCAGTCGCCGACTTGAAAGAGTCATCAGAAATTTAGGAATGGTTCTTTAAGGGAGGGGATGGCTTGAATGAAATTTTAGTTTTGAATAGACGGTTAAGGCTTCCCTAGAATCTAGGTATTTTAATTTGGTGAGGATTTTTGTTGAAACNTCATAAGAGTATACTTTTTACAGTATGATACTGAGCAATTGTTAATCTGATTATGTACACCCGTTTCAGACTTTTCTAGCAAATTTTTTTTTTCTTTGTTTTCATTCTTCTTTTTCCCTTTTTGTTTCATGTACATTCTGAACTAGTTCAATCAGGTGATATTAATCATCCCTAATAGTAATCTGTTCCTTTCAAAATGCTCTCTACTCAGTGCTTTTGCAAAGATATCAACAATCTGTTTATCAGTAGCATAAAACTCAATAGTGATCAATCCCTTCTCATAATTATCCCTTAAAAATGATGTCTAACATCTATGTGCTTAGTTATTTTTTGATGAACCGAGTTCTTGTTCATACTAATTGCATTAGTGTTTTCACAAAAGATAGTGATAAGACCTACATCAATCCCACAATCCATTAATTGTTGTTTGATCCGCAACATTTAGCACAACATGAGGCAGCAACAATACACTCAGTTTCAGCAGTAGATAAGCCCTCAGAATTTTACCTTTTTGGTGGCCCAAGACAGAAGAAATGAGCCAAGAAATTGTGTCATACCTGAGGTGCTCTTTCTATCCACAAGAAAAGCTGCATAATCAGCATCATCATATCCCACTAAGTTGAAATTACTACCTTATGAAAACCATAGACAAAGGTCAGTAGTGCCTTTTAGGTATCTCAAGATCCTCTTGACAACAGTCAAGTGAGACTATTTTGGATTTTCCTAGAATCCAACACAAAGGCCTACACTAAAAACAATGTCAGATCTGCTAGCAGTGAGATATACAAAGAGCTAATCATTCCCCTATACATCTTCTGACCAACAGATGAATCGGGTTCATCCATATCCAATTTCGTGGATGTTGCAATAGGAGTGTCAATTTCTTTGGATGTTCCTTCCTGGTTTTGTTACTGAGGAATAGGTTCATGCACAGGTTCCCTCGAGGTTTGAGGATCGGTTCCTCTCTAGTCAGTTCCCCCTGTCACATTGCCCTGGCTGGAAGGACCTGTTCCATCACCTATTCCATCATGTGATGCTGCTTCAGGATGGACTGTGACTTCATCATTTGAGTTTCTTGTTAGTCCAATATCTTCATCATCTTGTTCCTTATCAACCCCAATGATCTCACCTTTCTTCCCATTTCCAAAGGAGACATTACCTCATTTGAGGTTCTCAAGCGAAAGGAATTGGTCCTTGCTTCTTGTCATGTGCTTTGAGCAGCCACTATCCATGTACCATATTTGGTTGCTCCCCTTCACTTGAACCTGCAAAAGGAAATCAAGGGTTAGTCTTAGGAACCCAAACTAGTTTGGGTCCCTTTCTATAGGCAAAAGGATAAATCACATTCTTTTTAGCCCAACATGGCAGCCTATTTTTCCCTAGAACAAAATTTTTGTTCTTCTGACTTGCCTTCTCTTTTGCAGTGCATTCACTTTTATAGTGACCAATATTACCATAGTGTGTGAAAATATTGTTCTCAGGGAGTGTGAGGTACTTGCCTTTGGGATCCCACGTAGGTGTAGAGTTCCCAAAGCCAAGTCCTCTTCTGTTGCTACTATGATGTTTTTGTAGCCATGAAAGTGCATCAGAGGACCTGTTCCATTTACAAATTTTGTCTAGCTCATGCTTAACCTTAGTCAAGTCCTCCTTCAGGGTTCTTACCAGTTCATCCTTTTTATAAAGCTCATCTTTCACCTTTCCTAGATCCTTTTCTAGTGAGATCTGTGTGTCACTAGCTATTTCTTTACCTGTTCCTAACTTCAATTTTAGATTTTCAGATCTAAGTTCTAAGATAGTTGTATTAATTGCATGAACCTGGTTCTTCAATGTAGTATTTTCCTTTTCAGTTTTACAAATATTTATTTCCAGGTTTTTGCATTCTGCTATTAAGAAGTTACACTCTTTTGACAGCTATTATTTTTCAGAACTTATATTCTTAGATTCATCAATTAACAACAATTCAAATAGTCTATCTTTAGAAAGGAGTTTAATTTTATCCTTAAGGTCCAGAAAACTTATCTCGGATTCTTCATCAGGTTCATCTTCAGATTCCCGAACTTCTATAAGAGCTCGTTCAGCAACCATTGCTTTTGATAACCTTTTGTTATAGTTCTTCTTGGTATGAACCCGTTCCTTCTTTCTGTTCCTTCTTTCAGATTTCTCCTTTTTCCACTCGACTTCCCACATAGAACAATTTTTGATCATGTGGTTTTTTTACCACATTTGAAGCATCCATCAGTCATCTGCAAGTGATCATCGACTAGTGGTGGCCTAGTGGTGGTTTCTCTTTACACTTTTCAGGTAGTGCACTCATCTTTATCTTTTCCTAAGGTGTTAGCCTCTTCAAGGATAACCTACTATGATACCAATTGATGTTTTATACGTCAATACCACACAAGAAGGGGGGGGGGTGATTTGTGTGGTTTCCAATTTTTGAGTGATGTCGTTATAGAAGGACCTGGTTCTTCTATGTGTTCCAACTCGTACTGTTGCGGAATAATAAATGCAGAAAAGTAAAGAACACAAAGATTTTTACGAGAAAAACACCCGGCTCAAAAAGTGAAAAAATCACGACCTACCACTCAGTAGGATTTTCTCCAAACACTTCACTACAACAATGAGCCAAACAACATTTACAAAATAAACTCTTTTGTAAACCTACAGATTAACTCTAACCCTTTGTGGAAAACTAGCCTCTAGATATTTGCGACAAACTTCAAGTTAACTATAACTTGAACACTCAGTACCTATTACGATTGCTTCTAGATAAAGCTGAAAGGTACAATTTGTAATCACCTACTACAAATAAAGTAGACTAAAAGACAACAGATGGAACTGGTTCTTCTAGCTGGTTCAAGTAGCTCCAGATTCACACTCTCCAATTTGGCTTGAACTGGTTGCAAAATTTCTTCATGAATTTTGCTCTCAATTCTTTATAAATTTCTATTTTTGTGCGTCTATATACAATAAGAACAATGTGCAATTTATAGGAGTTAGTAGATAAGGAATTAACTAGAATCCTAATGCAACTCTTCCTTGGTAGAAGAGTTCTAGTCAAACTCAACTCCTAAATCCTTCCTTATCTTAGATTTTGTTCTTATTGAATAAGGAGTCCTTCTCCAATTTCGTTTTTGCAATCTTTTCGATCAGAAGATATCTCAATTTTACCAGAATACATTTATCTCATGCATGTGCATCTTATGTGCCTTTGACTCTGCTGGTCTATGCCACCTGTGATGGACCTGGTCCATCTCGGAGTTCCTTTGTCAATCTTCAAAACTATTTCCCTTCTTGGGCCAACACTATGGGACAAACCAAGTCACAATCCCCAACGGTGCACGCCCACACGCCCGTTAACTAGCATGTGTCTCACCTCAAAATAGTCACATACACAAAATTTGCGGTTTCATACTCTCAGGACCATATTTACAACCGTTACTTACCCGAAACCGATCAAATCTCTACTCTGTGATGCTCTTGCCCCTCGATTAGGCCTCCAAATGCTCTGAATCTATTCACAACCAGTACAATACCATCAATATACGCTAAAGGAATAAATTCCACAAGAAAACTACCAAAATAGACTCAAAATCCAAAATTGGCTCAAACTCGGCCCCTGGGCCCACATCTCAAAATCCGACAAAAATTATAAAACTTAAAATCCCATTCACTCACGAGTGTACATACAAAATTTATCAAAATCCGACATCATTTGGTCCTTCAAATCCTCAAACCAAAATCCCAAGCCCTAACCCCCTATTTTCACCCCCTAAGTTCCACTAACTAGATGCTAAAACAATGGGGAAACACCATAGATAGGAGTATTAGAGCTCAAGCAACTTACCTCACCGAAAACCCCCTGAATCTCTCTTCAAAATCACTCCAAAAGCTCCAAAAACCGACTTGAAGATGGTGGAAATGAACCGAAATTCGCAAGTGTTCTTTTTATACTTTCAGCCCAGGGCTTTCGCACCTGCGACCAAATATCCACTCCTGCGGAACCGCACCTGCGGTCAAGTCCTCGCAGCTGCGAGAACCACTTAAGTCCTCAAATTCCGCACCTGTGCAACACTTCCGCTTCTGCGGAACGGGCTTAACTCTTCCTTTCCGCATATGCGTTCAAGGTCTCGCACCTGCGGGCTCGCAGATGTGGCCAATACTTCGCACCTGCATTCCTAGCCTTGGCCTTCAATTTTCGCATCTGTGTCTCCCCATCCGTAGGTGCAGAAAACACCAACAACTTTAGAAACCAACAAAAATAGCTATCTCCCAACACCAAAAATCAATTTGTTAACCACGCGAAACTCACCTGAGGCCCTCGGGACCCAACCAATCACACTAACAAGTAATATAACAACATACAAACTTAATCGAACCTTCGGAACACTCAAAACAACATCAAAACACCAAATTACCCTCGGATTCAAGCCTAAGAACTTCTAAGCTTCCATATTTCGCAAACGACGCCGAAACCTACCAAAATACTTCCGAATGACCTCAAACGTTACACACACACCACAAATGACACTATGAACCTACTCCAACTTCTAGAATTCCATTCCGATCCCGATATCACATTTTCCACTGCCGACCAAAATCGCCAAATTTCCAACTTTCGTCAATTCAAGCTTAGTTCTACCACGGACCTCCAAATCATATTCCGGACGTGCTCCTAAGTCCAAAATCACCTAACAGAGATAATCGAACCACAAAAATCCAAATCCGAGATCGTTTACACATAAGTCAACATTTGGTCGACTTTTCCAACTTAAGCTTCTAAATAGGAGACTATGTCTTATTCCCCTCCGAAACCACTTCAGACTCGAAACAACCAACCCGATACAATAAAATACAACTGAATAATGCATAAAGAAGCAGAAATGGGGGAAACGAGGCCATAACTCTCGAAACGACCTGCCGCAACATCCTCCCATTCTTAAACAAACGTTCATCCTCGAACGAGTCTAGAAACATACTTGGAGTGTAAAATAGGTGTGTATATATGCTCTGCATCTCCCACTCGGCCTCCCAGGTGGCCTCCTCCGCAGGCTGACCCCTCCACTGTACCTTCACTGAAGCTATGTCCTTTGACCTTAACTTTCGAACCTGCTGGTCTTAAATAACCACCGGCTCCACATCGTAAGTCATATCACCCTCCAACTGAACTGCGCTGACGTCCAAAACATGGGACATATCTCCAATATGCTTCCGGAGCATGGAAACATGAAATATTGGATGCACACTCGACAAGCTGGGTGGCAAGGCAAGCTTGTATGCCACCTCCCTTATCCTCTGAAGCACCTCAAAAGGCCCAATGAACCGGGGGGTCACCTTGCCCCTCTTCCCAAACCTCATAAAACCCTTCATGGGTGATACCTTCATCAAAAACTTCTCCCCAACCATAAAAGACATATCACAGACCTTCCTATCCGTATAACTTTTCTGCCTAGACTACGCCGTGTGAAGCCGATCCTGAATCAATTTCACCTTATCTAATGCATCCTGAACCAAGTCTGTACCCATGAGCCTAGCCTCACCCGACTCAAACCATCCAACCAGAGATCTACACCTCCTCCCATATAAAGCCTCGTAAGGAGCCATCTGAATACTCGACTGATAACTGTTGTTATATGCAAACTCCGCGAGCGGCAGAAATTGGTCCCATGAACCCCCAAAGTCAATGACACACACGTGCAAAATGTCCTACAATATCTGAATAGTGAGCTCGAACTGCCGGTCTGTCTGAGGGTGAAAAGTTGTGCTCAACTCAACCTGAGTACAAAACTCTCGCTACATGGCCCTCCAAAACTGCGATGTGAACTGAATACCTCTATTTGAAATGATGGAAATTGGGACACCATGCATGCGAACAATCTCTCAAATATAAATCTCGGCCAACCGCGCTGAAGTATAAGTAGTACCAACATGAATGAAGTGCACGAACTTGGTCAGCCGATCCACAATAGCCCAAATAGCATCGAACTTCCTCGAAGTCCGTGGGAGCCCAACTACAAAGTCCATGGTGATCCGCTCCCACTTCCACTCTGGGATCTCTAATCCATGAAGAATTCTACCCGGTCTCTGATGCTCACACTTAATCTACTGACAGTTGAGACACCAAGCTACAAACCCAACTATATCTTTCTTCATCCGCCTCCACCAATAGTGTTGTCTCAAATCCTATTACATCTTCGCGGCACCCGGATTGATGAAATACCCCGAGCTGTGGGCCTCCTCAAGAATCAACTCCCAAAGCCCATATACATTAGGCACATATATCCGGCCTTGCATCCTCAACACACCGTCATCACCAATAGTCACATCTCTAGCATCACCTCGCCGGACCTTGTCCTGAAGAATGAGCAAGTGGGGGTCATCATACTAATGCTCCCTGATACAGTCATAAAGAGAAGACCTGGAGACCACGTAAGCCAACACCCGACTCGGCTCCGAAATATCCAGTCTAACAAACTAGCCCGCCAAGGCCTGAACATCCAATGCCAATGGCCTTTCTGCTGCTGTAAGATATGCTAAACTCCCCAAACTCTCCGCCCGGCGAATCAAAGCATCGACCACCACATTGGCCTTCCCCGGATGGTATAAAATAATTATATCATAGTCCTTAAAAATCTCCAACCATCTCCGCTGATGCAAATTAATATCCTTCTTCTTAAACAAATGTTGCACACTCCGGTGATCAGTATAGATCTCACAATGAACCCCATACAAATAATGACGCCAAATCTTCAAGGCATGAACAATGACTGCTAACTCATGATCATGGACATGATGTTTCTTCTCATGGGTCTTCAATTGGTGAGAGGAATAAGCAATCACCCCTACCCTCCTATATAAGAACACATGCAATGCCTATCCTCGAAGCATCACAATACACGGTGTAAGAACCTGAAGCTGATGGCAGAACTAACATTGGATCTGTGGTCAAGGCAGTCTTGAGCTTCTAAAATCTCTCCTCACACTCATCTGACCACCTGAATGGAGCACCCTTTTTGGGTCAATTTGGTCAAGGGAGATGCAATAGATGAAAATCCCTCCACAAAGTGAAGGTAATAACCCACCAAACCAAGAAAGCTCCTAATCTCAGTGGCTAAGGACGGTATGGGACAACTCTACACCGCCTCTATCTTCTTCGGATCCACCTGAATACCATCACTGGACACCACGTGCCCCAAGAATACTACTGAACCGAGCCAAAACTCATACTTGGAGAACTTTTCATTAAGCTTCTCCTCCCTCAATCTCTGTAATACAATCCTCAAATGCTGAGCATGCTTCTCCTGGCTACGAGAGTACACCAAGAATTCATCAATGAATACAATAACGAAGGAGTCCAAATAGGGGTGAAATACACTATTCATCAAATGCATAAATGTTGCTAGGCCATTGATCAACCCAAAATACATCACCAGGAACTCATAATGGCTATAACGGGTCATGAAAGCGGTCTTAAGAATATCCGAATTTCAAATCTTCAGCTGATGATACCTAGATCTCAAATCAATCTTGGAGAACACCCTCGCTCCCTGAAGCTGGTCAAATAAATCATCAATACGAGGCAAAAGATACATGTTCTTGACTATGACCTTGTTCAACTGCCTGTTATCAATGCATATCCTCATGGAACCATCCTCTTATTCTTCATAAATAAAATCGGTGCACCCCAATGTGACACACTAGGCCGAATAAACCCCTTATCAAGGGGTTGCTGAACCTGTTCTTTCAATTCCTTCAACTTTTCCGGTGCCGTACGATATGGTGGAATAGAAATGGGCTGAGCGACCTTCACCAAATCAATACCAAATTCAATATCCCTGTCAAGCAGCATGCCCGACAGGCCTGCAGGAAATACATCCAGAAAACCACGTATTACCGGAACATAATCAATGGTAGGAGTCTCTGCACTAACATCTCTCACAAAATCCAAATAAGATAGGAAACCCTTCTTACACTAAGCCTTTAAATATGAAATCAGCCTACTTGGTACATAATCAATAGAACCGCTCTACTCAACCCTAAGAAATCCCGGCATCACCAACGTCATAGCCTTAGCATGACAACCTAGAACAACATGCCATGGAGATAACCAATTCATACCCAATATCACATCAAGTCGATCATACTGAGAAACAAAAGGTCCATTCGGGTCTCCAGACCCCCAATAGTCACCATACATGATCGATATACTCGGTCCACAACAATAGTATCGCCCACAGGAGTAGATACATGAACAAATGAAACTAAAGACTCACGGGGCATATCCAAAAAATGAGAAAAATATGAGGAAACATAGGAATACGTCGAACTAGGGTCAAACAATACAGAGTCATCTCTGTGACAGGATGAAATAATACATGTAATCACAACATCTGAAGTAATAACATCTGGTTTGGCTGGGAGTGCATAGAAACGGGCCTGACAACCATTTGATCGACCTCCCCCTCTAGGGCGACCCCTAGCTGACTGACCTCCACTCCTAGCTGACTGAGCGGGTGGTGAAGTAATTGGTGCTGAAGTCGATGGATGACTCCTCTGCTGAGGCGAACCCCCATGACAGCGAAGACACTACCTCCACATATGCCCAAACTCCCTACACTCAAAACAACCCCCTGGTGCTAGAGACGGGGACTGAAGGGAACCCCTAACACCAGGATAACTGGAGAAGAACCTGGCATGGAGAAGCCCTAAACTGATGGAGCACGGGACAAACTCTAGGCTGGGAGGGCACTAAGTGAGGAGTGACCCTGATGAGAATTGTGAGAACAATGGACCGATGATGCACCACGGTGAACTGGGCGAGCTGACTGAGCGTGCCTGAATGGACGGCCTCTGCCGTGCTGGAACTGACCCCCAGAAGGAGCACCACTGAATCCACTCTATCCACGAGGCCTCTTGGCCTCCCTCTCAACCCTCTCCTGACCACGAACCATCTCAATCTGTCGAGCAATGTCGACAACCTCATCAAAAGTAGCACCATACACTCTCTCTCTGGTCATAAGCAATCGAAGCTGAAAACCGAAGCCATCTATAAATCTTCTGATCCTCTCTCAGTCTGCGGGAACTAACCGGATTGCATGACGGGCCAACTCGGAGAACCGCATCTCATACTGTGTCACAGACATATCACCCTATCGAGGCTGCTCAAACTGTCTGTGCATCTCCTCTCTGCGGGACTGAGGTACAAACTTCTCCAGAAAGAGAACAGAGAACTGCTGTCAAGTAAGGGGTGCTGCGCCAACCGGTCGACGCCTCTCGTAAGACTCCACCAACTAAATGCAGCCCTAAAGAATTGGAAAGTAGTTAATGAGACCCCGCTGGTCTCTAGAATACCTGTTGTCCGGAGCATCATCTGACACTTATCTAAGAAACCCTGTGCATCCTCGCCCTCTGCACCACTGAAAGATGGAGGCTGGAGTCTCCCAAACTCTCCAATATAAGCTTCTCATCCTCGGGTATAACGGGAACTACATAGTCCTGAGAAGCTGCAACCGACTAGGCTGATGGTGCCCCCGGTGTCTGAAGTCCCGGAATAACCTGCTCCGGCGTGTGGGCGACGGGAGTCTGAGTGCCTCCCCGACCTGAGAAGTAGCTGCGACCGTAGAAATAGAGACCGCCTGAGAAAGGCCAGTACATACTGATAAAATATGAGCTAGGGCCTCCTGAAGGCTAGGAATCATAATGGGCATAAGTGGTGTCTGAGCTGGTCCCGCAGGGAATCAACGACTGGGATCTGGTCTGGAGCAACCAGAGGATCTACAGGTACTGCCCCATCTGCTGTGCAGGTTACACCTCTACCCCTGCCATGGGCTCAACCACGGCCTCGGCCTCTCACGGCCCTGGCTGGTGGTACTGGTGGCTGGTCACCTTGTCCGGTAGTGCAAGCCTCACCATCTGTGAGAGAATGAAACAATAGAAGTTTAGTTATCAGAATCAAAATATTCGCACGACAAGAGTTCAAGAATGTGAGATTTTTCCTAAGGGTTGCGCATCCCCTCGAAGATAAGTGCGGATCTCTCCGTACCGACCCGCTAGAATCTACTAAACCTGCTCATGACTCGTGAGACCTATGCAACCTAGGCTTTGATACCAACTTATCACTACCCAAACTAACCCTGCCGTGATGCGCCTATCGTGGTACTAGGAAAGCCGACACAATCCCAAAACAAATTGATATTTTCATTTCAAAGACAATTTTAAAGATATTTAATATAAAACCTTCATAAAGGGATTCAAATAAAAATAAAAGTGCGGAAAAGAAAAGTCAGACATCGGGGTGTCACTATTCATGAGCTACTATTACAACGGTCTGTAAATATCAAGACTAACATAGCCTGGGATTAATCAAGTACAACTAAGGGAAGATAAAAAAGGAGGAAAGCAGGGCTTCGATCACCAGTCATCTACCTTGCTAACTCCGAGAATCTGCGTCATGAATAATCAACAGCCTCTACAGGGTCCAGAAACGCCTGGATATGCACACAAGGTGCAGGGAGTAACGTGAGTACGCCAACTCACTAAGTAACAAAAGTAAATAAAGACTGAGACGTAGTGACGAGCAATAATGCAAGTAAAGTTCATATCACAAAAACTCAATAAAATACGACATGCTTTTAAAACCAGAGTTTGAATCAAATTAGCTCATTTAAATTCAGTTCCTGTAAAATCATTTAAAGACATCTTTCAACAGTTTTCAAAACAAAGGCTCAATGCAAGGTGAGCAAAAAAATGATGAAATCATAATCAGCTCCTCGGGCAACATCACTCATATACAGCCCCTCGGGCAAACATCACTCATATGCAACCCCTTGGGAAAACCTCACGATCACTCGTGTACAGACCCTCGGGAAAACCTCACCATCACTCATGCCTCCCAATCACTCAGCACTCGGCACTCAGCACTCGCACTCAGTAGGTACCTGCGCTCACTAGGGGTGTGTACAGACTCTAGAGGGGCTCCTTCAGCCTAAGCGCTATATCAAGCCAATCATGGCATAAATCAATGAGGCCCTCGACCTATATCAAACATGTTGCGGCATGCAGACCGTTACCAAAATATCCTCATAAATTAGGTCTCTCAGCCTCACTCAGTCATAAACCTCTCAAGCCCCTCGGGCTCTCAGTAAAACAAAGTACTCAGCCCAAACAACATTTAAATGTTGCATCAAAACAGAGTAATAGAGGCTGAGCTATGTAGTAAATACATGACATGACTGAGTATAGATTTTTCAATCAAAAACAATGAGAGGATATCAAGAAAAGACCTCTAAGGGTCCAAACAACAGTGTCATAAGGCCTAAACATGGCATCTAGCCCAATTTACAGAAATCCTTTCTAAAAAACATGAGTATCAGATAGTTTAAACAAAATATGCAATGTTACCGTTGCTACGGGACGGACAAAATCACAATCCCCAACAGTGCATGCCCATATGCCCATCACCTAGCATGTGCCTCACCTCAAAATAGTCATATGACACAAAATCCGAGGTTTCATACCCTTAGGACTAGATTTACAATCGTTACTTAGCTCAAACCGATCAAATCCCTACTTCGTGATGCTCTTTCCCCTCGATTCGTCCTCCGAATTCTCCGAATCTATTCACAATCAGTACAATACCATCAATATATGCTAAGGAATGAATTCTACAAGAAAGATTACCAAATTAGAACAAAAACCCGAAATCTGCTCAAACCCGGCACCCGGGTCCACGTCTCGAAATCTGACAAAAATTACAAAACTTGAAATCCCATTCACTCACGAGTCCATACATATGAAATTTATCAAAATTCGATTCCGTTTGATCCCTCAAATCCTACCTAAAACTCTCCAAAATCCCAAGCCCTAACCCCTCATTTTCACCCTTAATTTCCACTAATTAAATGATAAAACAACGGGAAATCACCATAGATAAAAGTATTAGAGCTCAAGAAACTTACCTTAGTGAAAACCCCCTGAATCTCTCTTCAAACTAACTCCAAAAGCTCCAAAACCCGACTTGAAAATGGTGGGAATGAACAAAAATCCGCGAAGTGTTATTTTTATACTTTCTGCTCAGGGCTTTCGCACCTGCGACCAAATATCCGCTCCTGTCGAACCGCACCTGTGGTAAAATCCTCGCACCTGCGAGAACCACTTAATTCCTCAAATTCTGCACCTGCGCAACACTTTCGCTTCTGCAAAATGGGATAAAATCTTCCTTTCCGCATTTGCGCTCAAGGCCTCGCACCTGCGGGTGAGCAGATGCGGCCAATCCTTCGCACCTGCGTTCCAAGCCTTCACCTTCCATTTTCGCATATGCGGCTACCCAAGCGCACCTATGACCTCGCACCTGCGGCTCCCCATCCGCAGGTGCGGAAAACACCAACAACTTCAGAAACCAGCAAAAACAGCTATCTCCCAACACAAAAAATCAATCCATTAACCACCCGAAACTCACCCGAGGCCCTTGGGACCTCCCCAATCACACTAACAAGTCATATAACAACATACAAACTTAGTCAGACCTTTGGAACACTCAAAACAATATCAAAACACCAAATTACCCTCGGATTCAAGTCTAAGATCTAAACTTCCAAATTTCGCAAACGACGCCGAAACCTACCAAACCACGTCCGAATGACCTCAAATTTTACACACACGCCACAAATGGCACTACGAACCTACTCCAACTTCTAGAATTCCATTCCGACCTCGATATTAGATTTTCCACTGCAGACCAAAATCGCCAAATTTTCAACTTTGTCAATTCAAGTCTAGTTCTACCACGGACTTCCGAATCATATTCCGGACGCGCTCCTAAGTCCAAAATCACCTAACGGAGCTAAGAGAACCACAAAAATCCAAATCCGAGATCGTTTACTCATAAGTCAACATCTGATCGACTTTTCCAAATTAAACTTCTAAATAGGAGACTAAGTGTCTCATTCCACTCTGAAATCACTCCGGACCCGAACCAACCAACTCGATACAATATAATACAACTTAATAACGCATAAACAAGCAGAAATGGGGAAAACGGGGCTATAACTCTCAAAACGATCGACTGGATTGTTACATATACACATCGATAAGGGGTTGGGAGTATTGTAGGCCAATTGTAGTTGTGGATGGTAGTTTCCTCCAATCCACATAAAGGGGGACCATACTAACTGCAAGCACATTGGATGCAACAGGTGACTTCTATACATTTAGTGGATTTTTAAAAGTGTATTTCAACTGTATAAACATATTGTGATATCACAATTCCATTTAGTTTTCCTTATTGTATAGAAACAAAACATATAATTGTATAGTATAAATATCTGTTGTTAGTAGGTATATTGTATAAACATACGAAGAATGTTTAAGTTATTATTAGTTGTAGCTATCTATATTATTAGTACTTTCTATGTATATAATAGATATTTTATTCGAATATTGGGTGGTCAATTTATATATTTCATATAGTGAAATGAATTATGTCTATGAACAGTAAGTATATTACCACTTGCATACACAATTGTTGATGGGGAAAATGACGCCTCATGGAGGTGGTTCTTCGAGAGGTTCAGAGAGGCTTTTGGTGAAAGACCACAAATGTGTGTCGTGTCGGACAAACATGAGGGTATCATAAAGTCTACGTCCATATTGTATGACAACGTCCCGTATTTTTCGTGTATATGGAATAACATAAAAACAAAATTCAAAAAGGCTCACGAACAACTGAGTTCGTTGCACTTTGTATTGGCAAGAGCATACATTATAGATGAGTTTAATGAACTAATGTCAAAGGTTGAAGAGATAGACCCACGAGTAAAAAGTTACTTGTATCAAATTGGCTACCAAAAATGGGCTCGTGCATATGCAACGGTGAATAGAACTTGAACGATAACATCAAATATAGCAGAAACAGTGAATGTAACTAATAAAGACGCAAGAGAACTACCAGTAACTGCTTTGTTAGAATTCATGAGGGCACTTATTGAAAGGTGGAATACCACCAACATAATGAATGCTTCGGGGTCCTTCACATTCCTCGGGAAAAAATACCACAAGATATTGGAGGATAACGAAGTTTTATCACATAGCATGCGAGTAAGTATCAACTTAACTATATGTATTTAAATTGTATGGGTAATATTGTACTCTGTATTTTTTTCTTTTTGTTTTGACAATTAAATAATTTTTCCTTCAATCTAGCTATAATAGCCTTTCATAAATATTGAAAGTAGGCAGTATCAATTATATTTTTTGTTCGTTGAAATTTTTTGTATGATAAATGCATGTTTATTGTATAACTAGGTGTATTGATTACAATTTATTCATTAAACGAGTACTTTTGTTAATATTTATAGGTGCGGAGTTCAACAAAGTATGTGCATACTGTCACAGATGATTGTAAGAGATTCATAGTTTGCCTACGGAAAAGGAATTGCACTTGTGGACGTTTTCAATTGGATGAACTGCCATTTGGACATGCATTGGCTGTTTTGCGATAAAAAACCCTAAGAAGTGACGAGTATTGCTCAGTCTACTACACAAGGGCAAACCTTCTTAAGACATATGAAATTTCGGTGGACCCTCTACCAGATGAAAGCAAATGGGATATTCCTTTTGATACTGCGGAGGAGGAGGTATTACCTCCTACTAGGAAAAGGGCTCCGGGAAGGCCTCATAAATCAAGATATAAAATTTTTAGTGAAGTGAAAGCTAAAAAGTATAAGGTGTCGTGCATCAATTGTGGAGGGTTGGGACACAATAAGAAGACATGTCGCAATGTTCCTAAGAGAAAATAGAATAATTAATTATCCCAATAAAGTACTTTTTATGTGATGCAGCTTAGTGTCAGAAGTTTATCTGTTGCAGTATTATATATTAGTTGAATATTTATTTGTTGGTATATCATTTTTTATATTTTTTTTATTACTATAAATATACGAAATAAAATGTATATAATTTGTATTTCCTTATGTATCAGTAGAGTAGAATTTAAAGATGAAACAAAATTATAAAATCTTGTCAAAATTGTATAGAAATACTATTATCATTCTAGTGAAATGTAACAAATATCACCTATATATATATATATATATATATATAAGTATTATTATTGTATAACATTAGCATAAATGTTGTGGAGATCACGCAGAACTGGTATACAACTGTATCAAATTATGATCAATTTTGTATAGCTTATAGTGTATGTAGTTTGAATAATATGTGTATAAATATAGCATTAAATTTAAATGGAACATGTTTAAAAAACTGTATGTTAAATTGTATAGGAAAAGTTTAATACGTAATAATATTATACATAAATGTCTTATAATTGTATGTTAATGATATTATAACTGTATATCATTTGTAGCATAAATGTATTATAGATCCAGCAGATCAGTTATACAAAGGTATAAAATTCTTATTAATTTTTAATAACATTTTGCATATATCAATGGTATAATATGTGTATAGATATAGTAGTAAATAAAAATAGAAAAGGTGTATAAGAATTGTATGAAACAGAAATTTACAAGTATCTCCCAAGGGAATTAAGGACAAATTGGAAAGAATAATAACAACTCAGTCAAAATGATTAACTAATTCTCGAAGCTAACTAACCATTCCTTCAAAAAAAGCAACCACTACATCATTTAACATGACATCAAATATTAGTATTCACCAGAAGTCATCTCCAAAACTTTTAATATTATCAAACAAACAGTAGCACAACTCCGTCAAAGGCGGATAGCTCTACTATACTAGTGTATATTAAATGTATTAAACCAGTACCATGAGTAATTAAGAATATAAATGTATAAAGTTGCGGCAGAACTGTAAGTGTTGTTCAAAAATACATTTATTATACAAAAGCTAAGAGTGATCGATAAATATCAACGCACCGTATCATTCAATACTTGCCCTAAGTGTGCCAAATTGTAAAACCATTCTTTCTTGTCTACCCTTTCAACACACAAATCAAATGGCCTCTCAAACTTGTTCACTTCCACCGGATAAGGATAATTTTGCCTATACAAGTTATAAAATAAGTTTGTGAAACTTGTGATACAGTTGGGTATGAATAAGCAATTTTATATGAATTGAAACCTGGATGATCTCTTATGTGTCCCATTGTATAACCATTCTCTAAATTCCTCTATCAAATTGGGGTCAACAACTATTCCAATAACATGTGTGAATGGATGTTCGATTGAGAAAATAGGAGGACCTACGGAGCTGCTACAACCGGAGTTGACTGTTCCGTACTCAACTTCCTCTTCTTTGTGGTCCAGAAAACAAGCATTGTCGTTTTTTCTGTGGTGGTGACGATCATTACTGGATGGTCTAATAACTGTATACATTGGTGAAATAGAAGCATCAACTTTTTCTGGTTGACGGGATGAAGATGTCCCAATTTCATCCAAGACTTTGTTAATTGATTGCGTGAAAAATTCCTTCATCGATATAGAGTCGCCTGCAACCTGAGAAACAAGCACAATACCACAAAATATTAAACATCAATAAAAGTTACTGTAATACCTTTCTAGACAATTACTACCTTTGTCTTGAATGTATCTAAATCACTTTGAACCTTTGCAATTGCAGTTCTCAACCGTTGTATTTCCCATAAATATAGCTTGGTCGGGCTTATTCTTCACTACTCCAGAATTTTCAGGTATAAACGGGAGATTGAGACGATGCAATGCGCTGTCTCCTTGTTCTTCCATTTCATAATACCTTTCTTTCGGTAATTTTATGAGTTCAAACTATTCAGTTGTTGCAGCAATATTTGAAAACTGCAATAAAGAGTACAATAACATAATTCACTTTGTATAATAACTGTCTGACACTCGTATAAATTTTATATGTCATAGTAATGTGCTATCAAAAATTCTATTTTACAGATATACATATAGTGTACTCAATATGTATTGTATCTGTATTAGTGAAACATAGCATCTAAAAGCAACTAGAAACCTCAATTCCCGTATATAATGCCTATAGTGCAATGTTTATACTTGAAAATTACTGTTGAAAACATGCACATTTTTAGCATATTCATCCATGAAGAACCGCTGGTTGCACCATTTATAGCATCCATGAACACCAAACTGATGGTTTTAGCAATATGTATTTTAACTGTTTGATAACTGTGTTATTTTTGTATGCTACTAATATTGCATTATACAATTTTGACTTCACAGATGTATAGGTACTATATATATATATTAAGAGTTTAACTATTACATAAAAAATCAAGCAGTTTTTTACCTTGATCCAAGTTGGAGTGAACATAAGATTCTCTATGGTTTTTGCCAAAGTTGGGATTTGACCTTTGTCCATCTCAGAATACGAGATATTTTATTGCCCGGGTGACAGACGAGAATTTGTTTATCAACCATAAAACAACACTCGTATATCCAAACTTGAAGCGCAAGAGGCAGTCCACCAAGTCTATAGTAATGCACATTTGTACTAAGCACATGCCGTACCGAATGAAACAACACCTTATAAACATCTATTCCCCAATGGTAATAGTTGAACTGTCCACTCTACTATATGAAACCTGAAGATGTCAACTGCATATTGTCCTTCTCAGTGGAAAACAAGAAGAACTCTATAAAGTACAAGATCGCAAGCTTGAATGCATGTTCATCACATTTCCAGGACTTGGTCAAGAAGCAATTCCGAAGAAGCTTCTTCTCTACTTTGCCCTTGTTTGGGAAGTAACTGTTCATTAAGTTTGGTCTTACCTGTGGATCAAACCCAAGATCTCCCTCCAACGCAACACATGTTAGACCAGTAACTATACCAAATTCACGCAAACCAAAATTCAACCTTTGATCATTGATCTCTATGGAGAAAATGTCAGCACAGTTGTCATGATCCAAAACTAACCCTGTCGTGATGACACCTATTATGGTACTAGTCCATCCGACATATTACTAAAACACATTGATATTTTCATTTTAAAAGATAAATTCAAAGCTACTCATAATATAACCTTCGCAAAGAGTTCAACTAAAGAAAATAGAAGTGAAAAAATGAAAAAACCGACATCGGGGTGTCACTAGTCATGAGCAACTATTACAATTGTCTGACAATATCAAGACTAATATAGTATGGAAAATGACTGAATACAACTAAGGGAAGATAAGGAGGAAGAAAAGCAGGGCTGCGATCGCCAGGTAGCTACCTTGCTATCTCCAAGGATCACTGTATATAATCAACAACCGCTACCTGTCCAGAAACGTTTGGATCTGCACACAAAGTGCAGGGAGTAACATGAGTATGCCAACTCAGTAAGTAACAACATTATAAAGACTGAGAAGCAGTGACGAGAAAAAATAATGCAAGTATAGTTCATATCACAAAACTTAGTAAAACACGGCATGCTTTAAAATCAGAGTTTAAGCCAAATCAGCTCGTTTAAATCAAGTTCCAGTAAATTCATTTAAAATATCTTTCAACAGTTTTCAAACAAAAGCTCAATGCAGATGTGAGCACAAATGATGAAATCATATACCGCCCCTCGGGCAAACATCACTCATATACAGCCCCTCGGGCAAACATCACTCATATACAGCCCCTCGGGAAAACATCACTCATATACAGCCCCTCGAGCAAACATCACTCATATACAGCCCCTCGTGCAAACATCACTCATATACAGCCCCTCGGGCAAACATCACTCATGCCTCCCAGTCACTCAGCACTCGGCACTCGCACTCAGTAGGTACCTGCGCTCACTGGGGGTGTGTACAGACTCCGGAGGGTCTCCTTTAGCCCAAGTGCTATATCAAGCCAATCATGTCATAAATCAATGAATCATGCTGCGGCGTGCAGACCGCTCCAAAAAATAAACATGCTGCGGCGTGTAGCCCGATCCCATAAATAAACATGTTACGACGTGCAACCCGATCCCATAAATAAACATGTTGTGGCGTGCAGCCCGATCCTATAAATATCCCCACAATCAGGCCCTCATCCTCATTCATGAATATCCTCAGAATCAGGCCCTCGGCCTCACTCATAAACATTCTCACAATCAGGCCCTCGACCTCTCTCAGTCATCAATCTCTCCAGTCTCTCAGGCTCTCAGAAATCAAAGGATTCAGCCCTAACAACATTTATATGTTGCACCAAAATAGAGTAATAGAGATTGAGTTATGCAGTAAATATGTATTAACATGACTGAGTATAGATTTTCAATCAAAAACAATGAGAGGACAGCAAGAAAAGACCTCTAAGGGTCCAAACAATACTGACATAAGGCCTAAACATGGCATCCAACCTGATTTACAGAGATTCTTTCTAAAACACATAAGAAGCATATAATTTCAACAAAACATTCAACTTTAGAGTTGCTACGGGAGGGACCAAGTCACAATCCCCAACAGTGCACGCCCACACGCCCGTCACCTAGCATGTGCGCCACCTCCAAATATTAAAAAGGACACAAAATTCGGGGTTTCATATCCTCAGGACCAGATTTATAACCGTTACTTACCCTAAACTGATCAAATGTCTACTCTGCGATGCTCCTGGCCCTTTATTAGGCCTCCAAATGCTCCGAATCTATTCACAACCAGTACAATACCATCAATATACGCTAAAGGAATAAATTCCACAAGAAAAACTACCAAAATAGACTCAAAACCCGAAATTATCTCAAACCCAACCCCCGGGCCCACGTCTTGAAATCCGAGAAAAATTACAAAACTTGAAAGCCCATTCACCCACGAGTCCATATTCCGATATCATTTGGTCCCTCAAATCCTCAAATCAAACTCTCTAAAATCCTAAGCCCTAACCCCCTATTTTCACCCCTAAGTTCCACTAACTAGATGCTAAAACAATGGGGAAACACCATAGATAGGAGTATTAGAGCTCAAGGAACTTACCTCACTGAAAAACCCTTGAATCTCCCTTCAAAATCACTCCAAAAGCTCCAAAAACCGACTTGAAAATGGTGGAAATTAACCAAAATTGGTGAAGTGTTCTATTTATAGTTTCTGCTCAGGCCTTTCGCACATGCGGCCAAAAATACGCACCTGCGGTCTCGCTTCTGCGCAAAATCATCCACACCTGCGGAAAATCACTTAAGTCCTTCCTTCCGCACCTGTGCCCCAGGTTCCGCTCCTGCGGGCGCGCACCTGCGTATCTATTCCGCTTCTGTGGAACTGGCCAAACTTTTCCTCTCCGCATTTGCGCCCCAGGCCTCTCAGCTGCGGGCTCGCAGATGCGACCTCTCCTACGTACCTGCGGATCCAGCCCACGTCAACATTGTCCGCACCTGCGACCACCCAAGCGCACCTGCAGCGTCATACCTGCGGCTCCCCATTTGCAGATACAGAAAACACCACCAGCCACACACACCAGCAGAAATAACCATCTAACAAGTCCAAAATCGATCCGATAGCCACTCGAAACCCACCCGAGGCCCTCGGGACCTCAACCAATAATACAAACAAGTCATATATCAACATACGAACATAGTCGCACCTTCGAATCACTCAAAACAACATCAAAACACCAAATTACTCTCAGATTCAAGCCTAAGAACTTCTAAGCTTCTAAATTCCGCAAACGACGCCGAAACCTACCAAACCACTTCCGAATGACCTCAAATTTTACACACACGCCAAAAATGACACTATGAACCTATTCCAACTTCTGGAGTTCCATTCCGACCCCGATATCAAATTTCCAGTGCCGACCAAAATTGTCAAATTTCCAACTTTCGCCAATTCAAGCCTAATTTTACCACGGACCTCCAAATCACATTTCAGACGTGCTCCAAAGTACAAAATCACCCAGCGGAGCTAGCTGAACCATCAGAAATCCAATCTGAGGTCAATTACTCAATAGTCAAAACTTGGTCAAACCTTTCAGATTTAAAGCTTCTAGCTCTGAATCATTCCTCCCAATCAATTTCGAATAACTTGAAAACCAAAATCGACGATTTACATAAGTCGTAATGCATCATACAGAGCTACTCATGCCCTCAAACAACCGAGCGAAGTGCAAATGCTCAAAACGATCGGTCGGGTCATTACATCCTCCCCCACATAAACAGACGTTCATCCTCGAACGTGCCCAGAGTTGTTTTCAAAACCATCAAAACGCCGTACAACCTTACCACTCACATACCCAGGGGTGATCCCATGTAACTCTATCCCACATAGAACTGATAACACAACATAACTGAAATTTCTTCATCCAACCTAGCCCATAAGCCTTAGAATCCAATTTCTACATCCGATATTCCTATAAGACCAGAATCTCGCATCCACACACTGTATAAGTCTGAACGAATGGTATCAAGCCATGACCATAACCCAAGTTGAAATCACATGATATACCACATAATTCAAACACTCATAGTGATAATTTCTAATCACAGTAGCTGCTTAAACAACCAATGCCGGTAATACACCTCTTATCGATCAAAGCCTCGTTCTAACACCTTCATATACTGCAAATGATGAAAGAAACACGCAGAAACCCATAACCATTCGTCGAACCAAGAAGTTGTAGAACTCTCTCTCCTTCGATATGAGTTATAGCAAATTCTAAGCCGATTAGCATCAATATCCTTCCGCATATACCGCTACCAGACCCGATAGCACTCATTCTAGGTATGATGACCTCCTTCCACCTAACATAATCACTCTAGTGACATGACACATCAATATATCTTAAATCCACAACCTGTGCAACCCGTGAACCAAACAACAACATTCCAAGTTTACTCAACCCTGAAAATGCCTCAAACGAGAGGACTATTCTACCAGCTTAACAAGTACCATCACAACACCATGCTAAGATACTAGCACACACCGTAGAACCAAAACAAGAGAATCCAACATAAAGGATTATATCTCAACATATCTTCATTGCAATGTGTGACCCCATCCATACGCTGGTCCATATTATATACCTCGCTCCGCTTTGCTTAAAATCACTAACCGCGCGAAATTCAACATCAAGTGCCCAAAGTGCATTACCATAACCACGGAGAATCGGATGATACAATGCCACACCAAACCCTAAAGAACATAACCAATACGCCCTCAATCACGTAATACTTAATTTCTCACCTCACTCAAATTCTGCTATAAGACCACAATAGAACCGCACCATGTGTGTCCAAAACCAATGAATCACGACTCCTCGCAGCATAGAAGAGTAACTCATAAATCATTTTAGAACATGAATAAGATTAGAAACAACCGAATATCACGTCCTTCAACAATAGCATTATGGAGACCATCAATCCAACTCCGTGTAGAATACACATCTTAATTGGGCCTACCCATGGACCCCCAAATCGACTCTGGTCATCCACCAATAGATAAATAACCCTTCGAAAGTCCACAATAATTGAATCACAACCCACACTATCACTTAGCTAGCTTCGGCCACAACCTCACAACCATACAACTATGAAACAATCTGCTCCTGAGATATCCCAGTCTCCAAACCCATAGAACACATGTACCACCATATCTGATCCCAACTCCAACACAAGGATGTCTAACACTTATCCAATATGCGATCATACCACGAGGAATACTTCTATAAACCTTCTGTTCCATAGAGCAAAATTTGAATATCCGCAGTCGACCAACCAGGAGAGTACCGCAAAACCAATAAAGTTTCCATAACTCAAACACATTTCCCTTCTCGAAATGTATACTCTCACAAAGCCATACCAAATAGTAACACCATTACCTAGTCATTTGAAACAGTCCATGCTGCCTATGAATTTCATAACCTTCCCTTCAAAACCGAATTTTGACTTTGCACCTGAAATTCTCGATACTACACAACACACCACACCCATTATGCCATCATATGAAAGATACGAAAATCCCAAAGCCAACTCCGAGTCGCAAGCAACTACATACTCGATTAGCCAAAAACGTTCCATTTGATCTCATCCTGGAGAAATCAAAATACTCATTGATGCGAGGCTAGAATTCATAGTTTAACATGTTATATGCCTTACATTTTATGTGCGTTAATGATAAAAACACACGTTTTATATGCTTAATGGAGTTTATTTCACGTGTAGGTGAATTGGAGATGGAAACCGAGCTAAATGGATGCAAATACGTCGAAAATACGCTTAAGAGGCGAAGAGGGAACACCCTGGCCTTATCCAGGCGTTTGGCCCCTAAAGCCAGGCAGCTCCTGGCGTTAGGGGAGCCTTAGAGCCCAAACGCCAGGCCCTGCTCTGGCCTTAGGGGGGCGTTTGAGCCCAAACGCCCAAGTCCCTGGTTCCGGTCAATTCCGAGTTTTGACGAGTTTAAGTGTTCCCGGTTGGAAAGTCTCCTACACGTTTAGGGTTTGTCCTAAACATATAAATGGACCCCAAAAACACAACTTAGAGGGGATTCGAAGAGACGGACGGCAAGACATCAATTTGTACA
>MDKI01045587.1:0-20401 GCA_005239505.1 Nicotiana paniculata
GGGGGAACTGATCGAGTATGCGGCCATTATGCGGCTCGCATAACAATTATGCGATCACACAATGCACTGCATAACAGTTATGCGGTCGCATAATGCGTCGCACAACTCATTTGGCAAAAATCCTATTGCGGATTTGCGACCAATATGCGGCCGCATATCGAGTATGCGATCGCATATTTGGCCTTAAACTAGGCCAACCCTCTGATCCACTCTGCGACCATTATGCGGTCTGCATATCGATTATGCGACCGCATAATGGGCCGCAGACACGCACTATTTCGCAAATATTTTTTTCTAAGTCCGGAGGGTACTGTTCAATCCAAAAGGTCCGAACAATAACAACGTGGTGATCTAACTGGGCGCCATTTTTGGCTAAAAAGTTTACGGGTCCTTATATCTCTCCGATATTTGGGCGGGGATAAGTACTCATCCCTTACACTCTAAGATTATCTTCTTCATACATGGATCATCTCAAACACATCATTCTAGTTCAACCGTAAAAAAAAGGGAGAAAAAAGGGATAAAAGGAATAATGCAAAAGAAAAGGGAGGAGAAATTACCAGATGTAAAATCACTAAATCAAAGAGGAGCTCGACGAAGCTTGTAACACTGTAATTGATACTAAAGGATTAAGAGCCTATGGTTTATATAGATGGTGAAAGAGAGCATCGAAAGACTTATTTCTCGATGTGGGATTAATTGTAGAGGCGGTGGCTTCATCCGTGTCCGAGTAGATACAGGTTGAGACTATTCTACTCCTAATAGGATTTGTGAAAGTGGGCGTCAAATAATTTAGCATGTCATGCCCTTCAGTGAAATGATCTTTGTCTTTGTTAACATCAAAATTTTAAATGCAGGGTGTTCACAGAAGAGAACGCGTAAGCATCAATGTGCAAAGGAGTATTTATTGATTTAAAGTGTTGTTTCAAAGGCAACACCAAGTAAACATCATGGTCCAACTTTTGACCAAATGAAATGTTTCAGTTAAATAAAAGTAGAATCTCTTAGAATATAATTTGAAGGAGGCATGGATAAATAAATCCATGAAATTGTTTGCAAGAAGAAAGGCACAAGTTCTTCCCTTGTTGATACTTAAAGCCTAGTCATTATATCGACATTCTGACAAGTTTTGAAGTAGGAGGTATTTGTAGACATGTAAAAAAATTTCGATTCAAATTAAATAAATAATTTGGATTATATTTTACATATATTGGTCTAAATAAATATTATAGGCCAATATAATTGGATTAATTATATAAATCCAATATATATGGATTAAATAAATATGTCTTAATCCATCGGGCTAGCCCATTTAATTGAGCTAAAGTGATGAGCCCACTTCATTAAGCCCAAGATGTCATCTTACTAGAGGCCCAGTTTGGTGTCACGTTTCGTATGACGTGGCACGCCAAGTCAAGCAGAAGAGCCAATAGGATCATGCCACGTGTCAAAATGACAAGGCATGCCAAGTCAAATTAAAAGGCCAATGAAATCGCGTCACGTGTGCAAGTGACATGTTTTGGCCAATCAGATACGGCCGTGTCACACTTCAATTTGATTGGTCGGAAAGAATTTATTCTTATCACAACTCCTATCTTCCACAACTATAAATAGGGGTCTTCATAACCCAGAAAAGACAATAGAAGTTATAACAAGAAGTAAAAGAGAGCTCGTGGATCAAACACAATAAATTTCTCTACAAGCTTCAAGCTTCAAGCAATCAAGTTCAAGTTCAAGAAATCAAGTTCAAGCTCAAGAACGAAGAACTGCAAGCTCAAGAACAAAGATTAAGTCAAGATTCAAGGAGTACGAGTTCAAATTAAAATTCGTGCTAGTTGAATTCAAGATCATCGTTCGTGGAAACAAATATTGGTTCAAGATCAAGCTCAAAGGTCCTTGAATTTATTTACTATTGGAAAGAAGAATCAGAGGATTCATAGAGATTGTAACACTCAAATATTCGAAATAAAATACTACGATTATTGTAATATTTTTCGGTCTTGATTTTATTTTCTCGGCGTAATTTATTGTCTACATCTATCATTTTAAAATTGAAACTCCGTTGGCAAAATTATTTACAAGAGTTCCTTGGCTTATTAAAGGACTATGCCAGACTTAAGAGAATAAATTCACAAGGCCTCTAAATAAATCTTTGAATGAGAATTTCAAATCAAGACACAATATGCTCAACAGCGATCAATATTGACTTTGATATTGGCTTTTCCAACAGTATCACACCAATTATCTCTAAGAAGTGCCGCCATAATGGATGATTTTGGTAAAAGAAATAAATACCTGAATAACTAACCTTAGATATTCAAATCATAATATACATGAAAAACACAAAATATATTATGTGATGACGACCATTCATCCTACTGTTAATTTATAAAAGATAAATTTTATAAATCATTAAGCATATAAAATTTAAAGAATATGAGTAAAGAAATTAGAACCCGATTTGTTGCACTTTCTTCTCGAATCATCATCCGTGAAATTGTTTTTTTTTTCCTTGCACAACTTACCAAATGATTCTGTCTTCATTTGGTCACAACAGACTTGTTGCTCACTTGTCACTTCCTCATGTTCCGTTGATTTTATTAAAGTTGCTTTAGGATGGATCCAAAAACCAATTTCTTTACTGTATAAGAATTTGTAACACATGATTGATTGTATCTTCACTAAGAATATAACACATTCTAGTGTGATTACAGCACGAAACTTGTGAGTCGAAGAAAAGTCACGACTTTAATCGCACCGCTTTGTGAACCAAAGTGAATGATTAGTGTTGCCTTCCGTTTCACTTTAAAAACTGCCTTCTTCTTTTTTCTGCTATTAACCATCAAATTTAAATTCTTTAAGATTATTGATATTACTGTGTTTAAAATCAAAAAATCAGAGAAGCAAACAAACGTTAGTTTAATAAATATATCATAAAATAATTTTGAGCTCACTGAATTCATAGTGTCCTTAAGGAATTTAATTCTCTCACTGTTGCCCAAAGTTATGAATTAATTCCTCCCAAGATAGAATGGAGTAAGTATTCTGTGATAGCGGCATTATAAATCACAACTCAACAAATGGAGCAAATCACACTTGACACTTATATTTATTTGAAAAATAATGCAACAATGTAGAAAAGAGAGAAGAAGTTTTCAGATTTTCCATGTACGAAAAAATGAGGTCATTCCTCTAAATTTATAGACAATGAAAGGGTGAGACGAAGAAGTGTAATCTAAGAAGTGTTTTTTTCATTTTCCATTCATACCCCTTAATAAAAACGCAACAGATCACCCATAAGACTAATCTTCTAGCTGTAGCTCTTCGTTACAAAATAATCTTGGATAATCCTTCTTTATTCATTGATGAACTTTGACCTTTTCATGTGCACTACATCAATGTGATTTTCTTCCTTTCAGAGAGTAGGTGCTCAAAAGTTTTGTTGCCTTGCTATTAATTTCCTCCGTAGTGTATATATGGTGATATCTTGTATTACTAGTAAATATTCTCCATCCTTTTGTAGCAATTTCCTTATTGAAATATTCCATGCTATATCCTTCAATCTTCTGATTTCCTTCCTTTTGTTTTTCTTGTACCAATCTTCTAAAGATCTTTTATAAATCTTTTCTATATCTTGTGTGATAAATTTCGAAACTTTCTTCCAGCAAGATAAATCATCCCCAGTAATATCATTCATAAAAGTAGTATGTATTGTAGATATTTCCTTCCTCAACTTTGTAGTAAATCACCACCATTCTTCCATCTGCTTTTTATAATAAATCTGTACCAGTAAAATAAATTTACCACAAATAAATATTGTTTGATTAAATCTTAGGTTGATTTGATATCATCAAAATTAGTCTATAACGCTTGGGGCTAACAGCAAGTACAAATATCCACACGTATCATTAGTAAAAATAAATAAAAATTGGTTTAACTCTAAAATAAAATGTGGATTTACAACATAAGAGTACTAGTCAGGTCTACTGCCACTCAAAAAAATAAAAACTACTCCTCCAGTTTTACAAATTTTTCTTATTACTCTATTTCAAAAAGAATGGCAAATTTTTCTAATAATTTAACTTCAAAACTTTTTATTTTACATATATTCAAAAGCTCTTTTGGCCACGCAAATTTGCTTTTAAGGTTGAATTAGATTCAATCTATTTTTCTTACAAAAATAAGCTAATTACGAAAAAGAGGACACGAAAAGCACATGAAATGTCCGGTAGCAGGAAATCTTCTTCAAGATATAAGGGGGGTTACGACGACAAAAACTTCAGAGGAAACTTGAAAGTTGAAAGCAACAATTTCACCTTTTTTGTATTATATTTCTGGTTAGCTAAAGGCCATCCAATCAAGGAAATTACTAATGTACTTTAGTGGTTGGACACAGTTTTGGCAGGAAGCTCTACAATTCTCACATGCTAAACCATCATTGACAATGACAGAGGAAGCAAGCCTTTCTCACTGAAAACAACAAACAAGAGAAAGGTCATCACTATTTCTAGCACTTTCACATTGATTATATGCTTTTAACAAAAAAAAAAAGGGGTTTCAGTGTTTCCAAACTCAGTTTCTATGCTTTTAGAAAACAAAATACTACTATAGTTATTTGAGCTGTTTTCTCAGGAAATTAACTTTTCTTGAAAATTTCGTAACTCAATTTTTAAGTTTATGAGTTTCTGAAAGATTAGAATATTTGAGTTTGACACTCTTTAAGAAAAGTTAACTTTGGTAAGAAAACAACTCCAACAAATGTTCTTTTTTTTTTCTTTCAAAAACTGAGTTTTACGAACGCTAAAACAAATGCATAAAGTGCAGTATACGAACAACGAAGCTTCCTATAAAAGAGATATGTTTATCCGTTATGTTCTTTTTGATAATTACTCATCCGTTATGTCATTTGTGTATATTTTTTTGAGCCGTTCCACGACACAAATATGGTCAATACCATCCAAAAAATTTGCAAGCTGAGATTTTGCTATTTCAAAAATCAAGTACTACAAAAGAATATGGTAACACGATTAATTTGTGATCGAATTGTGTATTACTAATAGGTTTTACTGTAATTTTAAACTGTTTGAAATGTGGATTTTTCCTTTTTCCAGAATTAAACTAAGCCGTTTTTATTACAAATTTTAAATGTATTTTTTAATTAATATAATGCCAAACGTATAACCTATAAGAGTTGTAATATACTTTTCACACAATTTTCTATATCTTATTATTAAAAAGGTAAATTAGATCTATTAGATTTAACACTGTAAGCCGTTCTTTTTATTTGTTTTGTGTAAAATAAGCTGACTAAATTAACTTTAAATTGGAATGAAGGTTGAAGCAAATATACAGGGGTTCTTACCCTGCATAACCCAATAATTATATACACTTGGACTAGCTAATATATGTTTATATTGAATTTCATGAAGCCAAATCACTTCTAATTGTATTTTTTTTTTATCTTCTTCTCCGAACCATCGCACGACTCTTTGCTTCTGAATAATATGGCATACATATATTTGCTTTCCTCAGTCTCCTCATTTATTGAATTTTCGCTCATCTTCTTTTTCATAGCTCCACTTTTCCTCTTGATCTTTGGACCATTCTTTGTGTGTACCCTCAAATCACCTTCTTGAATTTCATTTTTTTTTTCTGCACCTCTACCGTCTCCCACTTGTCTTTTAATCAACTCACCCTTTTGTCTTGTAATGGTGTCCTTTAATAGTTGGTCACTCCTGAAGGACACTGCATTTATTGGTTCTTTTGAAATCTACTCGATATCAACAGAGAGGGCTCTCAGGTAACAAACTAGCAATCTGTCTCACCTCCCTCTCTAAGTTTCGAATGGCTGCACCATGAGTTTTAAGTCTCTCATTTTTCTTGATAATGGAAGCCTTTATTATATCTTCAATACCAGACTGACTAGACTGTTGAGGCTGGTGTAGTTGCCTTTGCTGATTTTGGAAACCTAGAGCTCCATGTCCCTAGGGTCTCAGATTATTCTACTACCATAAGTTCAGACTATCACTTGGTGAACTCCACGAAAACTCTGGGTGCCTCTGCTACATGGAGTTCAGATTGTTATCACTTTGGTAGTTGCCTCTTTCATAATTTCTCACAACATTTATCACTTCATCTGTAGCTGAGTCCAGACGGACATGCATTGAATGACCCATTCCACAAAAATCACAAGTTGGTGGTGGTTGGCTGTAGACCTTATCTAAGGTCAACCTTCTAAACTTTTTAGCCATGACGTCTAGCTGGGCTTGGACAGAAATATTAGAATTCACTTGATGTGCCCCAACATTTTTTCTTCTCTCGTTATCATCTGCAAGTTATTGATTTGCATCTTGAGATAATTCATTTAGAATTGCAACAATATCCTCAGGAGTTTTCTTCATAAGAGAACCTCCAACTACGTTGTTTAGAGTCCTCCTAGCATAATGTGTCAACCCATCTTATAAATCTTAAAGTTGCATCCACAAGTCGACTCTATAATGCTGACATCTTCTCACAATACCCTTAAACCTTTCCTATACTTCAAATACTGTTTTTGTATCCTTCTACTTGAAGTTGTGGATCTCTCTTCGACATTTTCCTGTTTTTGCAACCGAAAAATATTTGTCAAGGAATATCTTCGTCATGTCTTTCCAAGTTTGAATTGACCCAGTCAGCAAACTCCACAACCAGTGCTTAGCATCATCCTTCAGGGAAAAAGGAAATATAATTAAGTAGATAACATCTTTCGACACCCCGTTGTACTGGAACGTATTCATAATCTTATCAAAATCCATCAAGTGAGTACTTGGATCTTCGTTGGATTTTCCTCGGAAGACACAATTATCTGAATGGTTTGAAGTAATCCGTGCTTGATCTCAAAAGTATTGGCTGCAAATGGAGGAGGTCTCACACTAGATAATCCTTGGTTGTAGACTCGTCCGGCATAGTTTCCTAGTGATTGTCCAGGCCTGGGCATATTATTTTCAAATTCGTCTTCAACCAGAGGTCGGTTCAGGTTGAATCTTCTTCCTCTGTTCCACTCAACCGTTTCATCATCTCTACAAGATACTTCAGTAGCTGCCTGTGCGACTGCTTCTTGTTGGGATGCTTCCTGTGCAGCCAAATCAACTACATACTCACAGTTGTTTGCTTTGTTCTCTTCTGTTGAAGACTGCCCCAAGAATTTCCTGGTTTCTCTTTCCTCAACTGTCGCAGATACTTTTCCACCTCTGGATCGTATGGAATCACTTCCTTGAAAAAGGATCAAGTCATGCACCAGAGAAACCTGTTACCTGTGAACTGGTGAGAAATCGTAAGAACAAGAAAAATAAAAATAACTCCTGAATTAGCACTAAAAACTATTTTGAACACTATTGATTGCTAATCCCCGCTAAAATTTGATGAGCGCAAAACCAACATGTAAAACTGAAGCTCGCTAGTCAAAGATAGTATATATTAATTATTAACTTTAAATAATATTCAAGTTATTTCTAGCTTATACGCTATTCAGGATGATTGGCACTCTGATTGGAATAATTATGAACTAAAATTAACTATTAAAACTAAAGTAATTAATAATTGATCACGAAGAGACAAGAGTTGAGAAACACATAAATAATCAATGGGAGAAATAAAAATCGTGACAGGATAGGTGCAAGATAGCTATTCGGGATCTAACTCAAGTCCAATTCACTCTAATGTTCTAATGATTCTCACGAATTCACTCGATGATTAGTTCAATCGTATAGCCCAGACTCCTCTCTCGATTAAATCTGAAATCTACAAGGTGAATTAATATAAAACACTGTAAAGGTATGCAAGAATACGTTAATGGACTAGTCTTTTAGGAAAATGTCTCTCGAATATTCTTCTAACTTGATTTAATAAACAACTCAACACGATTATTTAAAAGAATTATTGAATTATAACAAATCAAATAATGCAAAGATAATCACCCAAAATATTCTTTTTCATATAAATAATTCGGTAAACAAAATTGCAATCAATTCAAAGCTCCATAAACAAGTTCATGCAAAATAACTAGAGTTAAAATCCACAAATTTCACACCATATCCATAAGACCCTAAAGTAAATTATTCAATAATCATGGAGAAAGTCATCACAAATAGAGATAAAGAATAAGAAAACATGAATTCAATCCAAACTCGGGTGTTGAGTAAAGGAAATAATGATGAATCCTTGTTCCTTAGAGTCTCCAATTCTCTCTTAGTCTTCTGTAGGCCAAAAGACCTTAAAAAATGTATTTCCAATATATTTATACCAAGTACAAACGGGCCGGGACGAAACTACACTCTCTGAGCCGAAATGAAAAAAGTTGGGCACTATTTTGTACTAGCGCGCCGCCCTATGCACCGCGCACATGGTTTTTTCAAAGAGCTAATTTTCTTCACTCTGCAGAAACTTTGCACTAGCGCGCCGCGATGCGGTGGTGCATTTTTCTCAAAGTAAGAATTTTTCTCTATTTTTATTATCTAGACTTGGTCCTCGACCCCCGAATGCGACCCCGGTTTAATCGCTTGGGCTTTTACTCAAACTTCAAAGCTCCGAATCGTCCAACTTAGCTTCAAAATCGCTGCTTACGCGGAATCACCTCCTACAAAGCAATATACATGCAATAAGTACAAAATACCGGCACTAGGCTCAAATACAATTAAAGTATAGTAATTAGAGTGCAAAATGTAGTTCAAAATGTGAGTTCCTAGCCTACCATAAAAAAATTACTACTATATTATCTGCTATACCTATTTTCTCACAAACACTATCGAATCTGATTCCAAAACCAGAAAACTAAAAACTAAATTAAAATAAGAATAATCTAAAACTTGACTTTCTTTATTGTCTTTACTGTAGAATGTAGATATTGCAAAGTTGTTAGAATTTGTTGTTGAAGATCACTTGTGTATCGTTGTTTGAGGTAAAATTGAGTTATAGTTACTGATTTGAAGATTCAGGCTGAGGTTTGAACCTAAAACTTAAATAACAAAGTAGAAACCCATTTTGGGCTTGCGATTTTGAATATGAAATTCGCGATTTTGTGGTTATTTGTTGTTGATGAACTATTTTGGACTTCTTCTTCTTATTCTTCGAATTGAATAGTTATTTGTCAAGTGTAGTGGTAGCATTCAACAAGAATTAGGAGTGAGCATTTGGTACTTCGGTATGGTATTTATGAATTACGATTCGATACTTCGGTATATCAATTGTACATACTAGATACCATACAAAAGTAGTTCATTACGGTTTGGTTTGGTACAATTTGGTACAATTTCGGTATCACACCGTCCCTATCTTATGTGACAAGTGGCATTGGCCACTGGTGATTCGGTGAAGTTGTCCATCCACGGAAAAACGCATGACATTTCATGATGTTCCTACTTAGAATCCCAAACCTAAGAGATGTACAGCTGAGAGAAGATTACTATCTGGCGCAAAAGAATGACATGAATACAGAAATGAGAGCATGCTCCTTGAGCCGCTTTGAGGCAACACTAAACAGACGCCAGATTTATGATTGTTGCAAGGAACAAATAATATTGTACAAATTTCCAATATCTAATTGTCCTTGGTTTTATTTCTGATTGATGCAAGGAATAGATAATGTTAGGCAAGTTTCCAGTAATTAGAGGAGAGAAATTTTTATAAATCACTATACTTATACTGTATGTACGCGATACATCAAACATTTATACTGTATTCAGCGCTTAGGCTTATTGGGCTGGAAAATATAAATAAAGATGGGCTTAGACTTAAATATTGCCGTATTTCTATACCGAAATATAAGAAACTTAATACCAAGTACCGTACCGAAATACCAAAAAATCTATACCGAAGAATACCGAGATATAGACTAAACTGATACCAAAATACCAAATTAATTAGGTCCGATTCGATATTCTATTTTTCGGATTTTATGCCCACCCTAGTTATACCCCATAGGAGCTAACATGTATGGTTTAAGAGAAGGACGGGATATCAGGATCCCGCTGGTGTTAGAGTAACCCAAAGCGGTGGATGCATTGTTTGCATTAGTTGACATTTCCAAAGGATATTGTAAATATGCTAATAGATCTCCTTGTGAGACACCCAGATGGTGCACTCTATATAGTACAGCTAGATATGAATACTAGAATGTTTAAAGACAGGCACTGAAATCCTGGAAGGGATAAATATTACCTTAGTATGGCTCATGTCCCTAATAGAGCGAGATTGTTAGGCAACCCTAAGAGCCAGGGGATGGAGCATGGGGAGCTAAAAGAAAAAGAATGTCTTGTTGGAGTTTCAGAATAAAGTGATAGGCGTAAATGTTAGCAGGGAAATAAGAAGAAAGTTAATGAAGCATTATGAGTAAGATGTGATACATGGATGACAATGGTAGAAAAAAAAACGAAAATGATGACAGTATTACAGAGTCTATAGCCAAGGGAAGGAAAAGATGAGAGGTGATAGGCTTTGAGACAACAAAAGAGTATAGGCCATAAGGTCATATCTTCATTTCGAGAAATAAGTTCGTGACTCTAACGTGATTACCAGAAAGAAAAGTTACACCCCAGAGTAATGGAATTCAGTATGGGCTGGTGAACAAGATAAACTAAACATGAATTAGGGACTGAGTGATTTGATAATAGTCGGCGTCATGAGAATTTCAGAGATTGCGTTCCTGTAATAATAGAATGGACGACAGAAGAATAATCTTTAAAGGTCATTCAGGAAGACGCTTCCCTAAAGCAAGCAATATGAGGAAAGTTAAGCTTAAGGGACTATGTGTGTCAGTTACACTAGTGTCACCCTCGTTAGTAAGGAATTTTATTATCCTTGGTGCAGAAGGATTACTGCAAGGCGAGTAAGGATCATCAATGATGTGAAAAGACGACAAAGTTAAAGAGGTAAGACATCTATAGGTAGATCGTTGTAACTCTAAATCTTAGTACTCCCATAAAGGGGGGAATATGGAGTGATGTGGCATTAAGACAGAATTAAGTGGTTCTAGTAATTATGGAATAGTAAAGGAAGAATGCAATAAAAATGAGAAAGGAATGAGATTGCACTTATCCAAATCCTACAGATATGTTACGGCTCCAGAACATTATGCAAGCACGATGTCAAGGAGAGGAAGTAAGGGTTCCTGCCCGGGATGTTATTGGTAAATAAGGAGCCAGTGCGAGAGGTAAGTTAAGACAAAGGAAATAACCCAAGAAAGATTACGCGGAACAATGATACGAGAATGGGCCAACGAGTCATTAGTAGTTGATTCAGGAAGAGCCTACTTATGGCTAGACAAGAGGATACAGACAAATCAACAGATCGTGCAAGAAAAATATAGCAAAACACAGTATAGTGAATTTAGCCTTGCAGTTATGACATTGTAATACTTGAGATATATTTAGATAGGACTTGGGGTATTTAAAGGTACCATATGAGTGTTACGGAAATAAAAGAGAATTCCACTGGGAAGTCATTCAAAATATCAGTTCGGAAGCAACCCTAAAGAACAAGGGCATGGAGGTAAGTAACTACGGATAATTATAGGCGAGGAAGGACATCAAAAATTCCGTCGAGTATGTGATTTAATAAGCTCGCAGCTTTACAAGAGTCAGAGGGTCCTCCCTAAGTACTACAATTAAAGACTAGCTGAGGAAATAAGGAAGAAGACTTCAACCTAAGCACAATGACTGAAAGAGGAAATGATCTTGTAACAACAGCCTCACAACAACATCGTACTCACTCCATAAGAATGTGGCAACTATCATGGCTAATGAACGGGAAGAAGAATCAAAAGGTGATATTCAAGATCATATGGGTCGTATGAAATTCCAATATGTGTGGTCACTAAGATAATCTAAGTACGCACGCAACAAGGGGTAGAAAGACCATGAAAAGTAATAGCTTACGTTTAAAGGAAGCTCAGAAGAAACAAAAGGAATTATTCGATCAATGATCCAGAGCTAGTTACATTATGAATGCACTCAAGATTTCAGAGTATTATCCATGCATCATATATGTTGACAATCATATAGCCTTAGAAGACTCCAGTATAAGTTAAAAGAAAGAATTGAATCCATGTAATAGACAAACGATTAAATTGTTAGATGATGGTATCACGGATATTTCATAGCGTCCATGAAAGGCTAAAGTAATAACTAATACCATGAGCCGCATATTAGAAGATATATTAAGCCTACATGAAGGCTGATCAGAAGGAAAAGGAAACTACAGAGTTACATCAACAAAGTAAATCAGGAGTCTGATTATTGGACCTAGAAAATTATAGAAATCATGATTGAGAACATAGCAGAATCACTCTTAATACCAGAGGTACAAGAGAGGTAGTACAGTAGCCATATTCTATAACGGCTCTATGATAAAGTCAGTTAGAAGAATACTAGCCTCATGAGAAGTCAGTATGAAGCTCCCACCGGATTGTGTGTGCACCAGAGGTGCAAGCATTATAACAGAGCTTCAAGTTATGGATGTGAATTATACCTGTGTGGAAGGGAGGTCACAAAAGATATAGAAGATGTGATGAGAGATTTTAAGATAAGTAACGTAAAGGTGAAAAACGTACGAGATACTCAAATACAGAAGGTTATGAATAGTCCATACTTCGGATAGAAGGCTAGAAGTGCGCGGATTCAGTATCCAAGAATGATAGCATCATCGTCAATGGCATATCTTCCAACCTATGGTTTCTAAGTATCGAGAGGTTTAGTTAATAGAGTGAAGAAGAGTTAGAAACAATGTGATGTCTCGCTTGATGTTCCAGAATAACATAAGGAAATCTATGGTGCAAGTAGGTTGAAGGGAGGTTACGAGTAGTATAAATGGATATGTATAGGTCGCGAGCTAAAGTATGGTAGAGCGACAAGGTTTTAGGAAAACATAACTAAGGATAAGGAAAGGCAATTGAGAAGGTGACGAGAATGGATAAGTCGGGATTAAGCCCATGAAAAAAAGAGAGCAAATGGTTTCTCTAAGTTATAGAAAGCCCAGTATAACCTGAACGAACTCAAAGGAGTCTAAGACTAGTAGCATTTAGAAGAGATGGAATGTTGCCCTGGTAGTAGAATAAGGGTGTAATTGTAATAGATAAGGGATGACGTCTGGGCTTTCGATTGAGTAATGATTTGAAGAGGATTTCATGAATTATACGGGATTAAAATACCCACATAAGGTGAATCACATTGAAATGCTATGGAATACGGTTATGGAAGTCTAGTATTGCCCCCAGGTAGATGAGTCTAATCATTTCAGATGTACCCTGATGAGACGTGGGCCCTAGCGACAGTATTACCTAGAAGGTCAAGTTATCAGTGGTAGATTATAGATCAATATGGAGGTGAATCAATAATGGATGGATAAAAGTTATGAAGTATCAGATGAGATAAGGTCATCATTCTTAAGATGAATAAGTAATGAGGAAGCATTAAAGAACTTAGATTTATACATATAGGATAAGCAACGAAAGTAACCTAGAGATTGGTAGCAGACCTCAGTAATGGTAAACCGAAGTAAGAGTTATGATATAGTATGACCTACCCAGATGCAGTAAAGTCATACGAATGGGAACCGGGTCTATGAAATAAGATATAACAATATTCGTAAGTTCAACAAAGTACTGAGCGAAGAACTTCAGTAGACCCATAGATGCCTAGAGGGACATCTTATCAAGCTCTGTATATGTTTACAAAGTGAGGCCTAGAGATTTTATAAAAGCTGGAGGAAAAAGGAGAGAAGAGTCGCATACGCGCACTTACAAGGTTAGAGTCGTATATGTTACATGATAGAAGGTAGCAACAGTTACAATATTGGAAGGATTTTGACCACAAGTCGTGGTGTAAGAAAGAGTCCTAAAGGAGGGAATGCCCTGGCCTTTGGATTTATTCACAGAACATTTGCCTAGATGGAAAGGAGAGTACTAAAGTATTCGGAATACATATGTTATGAAAATGATAAGTGCATCAGTCAACATTCGAGGACGAATGTTCCTAAGAGGGGAATGATGTTACACCTCATGTTTTCCTATGTGTAAGTATGCCATAAGTAAATTGATATAAGCTCGAAAATGAGATATTACATCCCGCATTTTCGTACGTTGAAGTTTCGTCGTACGTTAATCGACGCAAGCACAAGAATGAGATTATACACATTTATGCTATTTAAAAATATGTGATAAGTAAATTCGTGAAGGTGAGAGGGTAAGAGAATAAAAAAAATGAATTTTGTCGAAGTTTGACATTTTGGGATAAAATACGGTCCGAGCTATAATACCCGGTATTTATGGACTAGTGTTATACAAGGTACCACATAACCATAATAGTAAGGTGTACAAAGTGTGTTAAAAGTGAATAGTATTTTAAGTAATTTGAGATAATTCCTAATTATATGGATAATTGAGTAATTATTGATTAATGGGATATTAACAAATTAATTAAGAAATTAAGTGGATAATTGTTGGATAAGGATTTTAACCCCCAACACGGCAGCAACACAAGACCAACTAAGTGACTTTTAAGTCACATTGCAAGGTGACACATCTAAAGAATTTAGTGGCTTAGTCATTACAAAGAAGTGGGGCCCACACCCACTTAGTAGAAGACTTTTCAAAAATAAAATAAAAATGATGCTTGAATCTTGACAAAAGGTAACAGATGGAGCTCATAACTTTGAGAGATCTTCTAATCTTATTAAAGTATGATTCTAAGATTTGCTAAGTAAAAAAATGGAGCTCAACAATTCGCATGAAACTACAGCAGCGTGAAGTCGCGATTCTAAAGGAGTACAGTACAATCTTTCTCAAGAATATCATACAGATCTTTCCTATTTAGACCCGCCGTTACGTGATTATCGCAATTAACGTGTGTTAAAGGGATTGTCGAGAGAATCGGCTCAGGTATGTTAAGGCTATCCCTTCTTCCTTTTGGCATGATCTATACGACACAAATGAAACGAGCAAATGCACAACTTCCATAGATGACTCTATTCATAGAAGTATTAGAGGTGCCTATGTTCTTGAATTTTCATGTGTTTTATTATTACATCTTCTATTCATGGGTCTCAGAAAAATACGTAAGTTGAAAAAGTTTACTTCATGATATTACTCAAAGGTATAATGGTCTTATGACATTCCAAGAGATTTTATTGACGTACGTCTCATGCATTGCATTTATTTATACATGTACATTGACACATGACCAGATGACATACAATAAGAAAGATATGTTATGTTGGTACTCGATTACAAGTTGTGGCCATCTTGGCCCAGTTACCAATGATAGTACAATAAGAAAGATATGTTATGTTGGTACTCGATTAAGTAAGGCACCAGGTGCCCGTCACAGCCCATCGGTTTGGGTCGTGAAATTCACGAAGGCACTTGCGGAAACCATTCGGGGGCAGAATATTTGGTTTGGTAATTAATCAGGGCCGACTATTTCTAGATCGTCATGGAGAAAGATGCGAAGGATTTCGTACGAAGGTGAAACGACTGTCAGAGACATGCACAGATGATCCATCAACCAGGAGAGCTACTACATTCGGTCTTGTCCCCATAACCGTTCATAAAGTGGGGAATGGACATTGTCAGTCCTCTGCCGTAGGCACCTGGTAAGGCTCAATTCATACTATTTATGACCGATTATTTTTCTAAATGGGTAGAAACTCAGGCATTCGAGAAAGTCCGGGAAAAGGAAGTCATTGACTTCATTTGAGATCATATAATATGCCGATTCGGAATGTCGTCCGAGATAGTTTATGATAATGGGAAGTAATTCATCGGCATTAGAGTAAACAAATTTTTTGAAGATCACAAGATTAAAAAGATCTTATCAATGCCCTATCACCCTATTTGGAACGTGATAGCATCAAGGACAATGATAGAGTTTTGGAAGCTCCAAGAAGGCCATTTACAAGATCCCCAGCTAAAGAATTGCAGACTAAGGTTGCTGGACTTCAATGGCAAATAAAGAAGCTTTTAATTATAGAGGAAGAGCTCAAATCCAAAGGCGATGAATTGTCCAAGTTTTACAATTATTTGGTGGCCCAAATTGAAGTGTAAGAGGAGGAAGATTGGGTCCCAACATCAGCCCTTGAAGTCCACCAAAAAGGCACTCAGAAGAGCTTAAAATGAGCTTAAAAGAGGTCCAAAAGGGTGTGTTCCTAAAGGAGCCCAATTGGAGTCCAAAACAATGGCCCAAACTAGTAATTTTAAGGCCAAAATCTTTCCCAAAGGGATATGGCCACCCACCCTCTTATTTTTATTAATTTTTATTAGGTTTTCTAATATTTAGCTTAGCCTCCAAGTTAGGGTTTGCCTTGGCAGAAACATTACCTAGTTTTAAGTACCTTTTACTCCTATAAATAGGAGTTCTTTTTATTCATTGTTGTGAGCATGTGATTTTTCACCTACTAAATACTCCTATAAAATTCGATAAATAAATTAATTTCATAGATTTTTGTTGAATTTCAATGTTTATTTGTGATTGCATGGGCATAGTTCATCTTTTAAAAATTTATAAAGTGAGAAATAACAATAAAATATTTTAAACTTTCATCATTTGACATAATTGGGTTTTTGATAATTAGTTGCATAATTTAATCATTTTTTCTAAGAAAATTATGAAATTGGTTCTTTAAATAATTATGGGTATTAAACTAATAGTTTTACTTTTAATTAACTCATTAAATAACATATAATTAAATGAAATTAGTTTAATACTAATTAGTACATTATTAGAGTTTATTTAGGTGATTAATTAACCTAAGTATTAGAAAAGAGGACTAAAATCGGACCTGGGCCAGATTACCCAGGCCCAATCTGCCTCTACACCTACCCAGCCCAATAAATCCCTCAACCCGTCCAAAACCCTCTCCCTAAACGACCCCGTTTTGTTTAATGAAATGATCCCAGCCGTTGATCTATTTTGATCTAACGGCTGGGAACTCAAGAGTCTTTTAATATTTAAGTGTCCTAAGCTATCCCCATACCCCCTCAAACTCACTCTCCCCTACACCCCCTCACTCTCGCCTCTCGTCTCTCTCCCCAGACCCAAACCCTAGCCGCCCTAACTCCCCCCACCGTATACCACCACAGTCCACGATGGAGCTCCGCTAATCGACCCCAAAATCCTACCCTACAACCTCCTTCATCTCCTTAACCCCGTCCCACTATTAGTTTCCCCAAAAAATCACCCAGTTTTGAGGAATTTCAAATCTAGGAACATATAAACCCTAAAGACCTGTCCTTGTCGACTTGAAGACTTTCAATGACTCTCGCTTACATGAGTTGATAACCCTTGTTGAGAGCTATCGATTCATGTGGGTTTGGGTTATTTCCAAACCTCGCCGGAATCCGTCCAAACACCCCACTGGTACCCCCTTTCCTTTCTTTTATATCTTTTAATTAAAATCATGATTTCGCCTTTGTTTAATCGTTGTCCCTAGGGTTACTGTTCTAGGTTTAGATGTCTTCTCCTTCTTTAACTGTCTTACCCTCACCTATTCATGCATGTTCTTCTTAACTAATCCAAAACCCTTAACGTATTTCATGTTGATTTGCTTAGTGACTAGCCTAGGGTTTTATCACTGTTTCATATGTGTGCTTGTTTCTTTTTTCCTTGATCCATTTTGGTTAATTGATTCTGTTTATTTAGTTCAATGGTATGTGTTCTGATCAATTGAACCATGTTTAGGCAGTCGAATAATTTAGTTTAGGTTTTAAGGTTAGTCTAAGTTTTAAATATGTCCATGACAGTCATATATTTATTCTTGATCAGATTCCTTTGAATATCATGAATGGTCAACTGGTTTCTTATGGGTTTATTTGGCTATTAATTCGTTGGATTAATTAGTCTGGGTTAATATGCATATAGGATGTCTAGAATTCTTTGATACTTAGTTTTTCCTAACCTACTGTTTTTATCAGTAAATTTCTACCCTAATGAGTTAACCATTCCTGTTAATCTCAAGCTTTGGTCATCGATTAGGTAAAAGTTAATCTCTAGTCTAATGTTAGGATTACCTTCTAATTTCTCTTATTCTTTCTTTTTTAATCAAGATGTATTTTGACATAAATAACTGAGTGTGTAAGAAACAGTAAACCAAGGTAACTAATAAGTATGATTAGAAACTAACTCTAAGAACCTAATCAACTAACCCTTAATTAACTAAGTCCTAATCCTAGTTAAGAATAACTAATTAGTTTTAATTATTTAAAGTAAGTCTGAGGAGTTTAATCTAATTAATCTGAAGTGGTTAGTTAATTTGAATTAATTAGTTAACCCATGATAAAAACAACAAAGGCCCGGCTACTAATTAATTAGCTACTAGTTTATCTAAGTCTGAAATTAATTACTCAATTAAGATGCTTAACTATAATTTGTAGATAAGCCTAATTGTCCAAATTAAGTTAATCACAATTAAGTCCAAATCCAAAATAATTCACCTAAGCCTACTCTCAAGCTAATTCCAAATCAATTTCAGCTTCCTCAACCTAGTAACTAACTCAATTTGATATTGATTACTAATTAAAATCAATTTAGCTAATAACCTTAACCTTAGTTACCTAAAGGGTAATTCTAGGGAGTTTAAGGGGTAGTATAGGGTTTTAGCTAAAGGAATCTTAGGTGTAACAACCCAAGAACCTCCAGAATAAGGAAATCAGATTTGTTGGGGTCAAAAGGGTAATTTTAGGGGTTAGAATCTTCTAGAATAGCGCAGCTGTCCCAAAAGATAAGGGTGACAGCTGCATTTGTACTATTTCCAGCTTATTGGATAAGGAATATCCTAAGCATATCCTATCCCAAATACCCCTATATATACACACACTTTTTACCACTAAACAGACCTTTTTTCGACTACTGAAAAATACACCTTTTTGGCTACTGAAAGATCTGGAAATATACATAGATTCTGAAAGGAATTCTCTCCATTTTACCACTGAAAAATTGACTTCATACACAGCTTTCATTTTCTATTCTAAAATATCTCTTTAGATTTTGAGAAGAAGTAGGAAAAATCAAAAGAAACAGAAATAAATATACAAAAATAAGCACACAAAAAGCTTAGGATTTGGTTTTCTCTTAGAGCTATGGCCTCTTCTCCTTTGAAGGATTAGGTCCCATCTTTCTGGTTTTCTTCACTCGAGTTTTCTGGGTTTTCAAGTGTTATTTTCCTGGGTTTGTTTACTGTTTGGATTGCTGCTGTTGGTTTGTTGTTCTTCTGAGCCTCAAATTTCAACCCCTGGACCTTTATTTGGTCCAGATTTTTCTGTTGTTATTCACGTTGTTGAGGTATGTAACAATGCCATCTAAATAAAGTTATTATCTTAAGCTAAAAATGTTTGTTTTAGTTGGTTTTTCATGCTTTGTTTCTTCTGATTTTATGGGTTTGAATCAACTGTCAGAAATTATCTGTTTGTTTGTTTAACAGTTTTGCTGAAAATCTATGTATGGAATCTGTTGGTTCTTGTTTCAGTTTTCTTTTGCCTAAACCTGTGTGCAAATCCAGTGCTAAGATGTGTATGAATGTCCCTTCTTTGTATGCTGAAATCTCAGTTAAGCATTTTCTATGTGAAAAGAACTGGATGTCGAGTGACTGGCACTATTGGAGCTGAATCTGACCTTCTTCATGGTCAGATTCATCCTATGGGATGCATAAAAAATTTATTTACAATGTTGTTCGTGCATTAAAATCTTAAGACTTATAGTTTTAAAATTAATGACGAAATGCAGGTTTGAATCCTTAAGGTGTTGCTGGCTTGCACACGAGCAGCAACCTCTCAGTTTTCCTTTCTTATTTCATCATTTAGGAGTAGTATTTTATAGCAGAAGTTGGAAGTGTAATAGTATGGGTTTTATACGTTTTCTTTTCTCTTCAGTTGTAAACTGGACTGGACTATATTTAATTTTCATTCAGTGGCGTTTTCCTCTTACTTTGTAAAAATCTGGAAGTAACTCATGATCAGCCTATTCATATCGGCATAACGAGTATTTCATTTATCCAAACTTACTGAAATCTTGCACCACTGGAATGAGTTTCAAAATTGAACAAAAGGGATAGAGTTTTAATCTGAAATTTTTATACTGTTTGTTTCTGTAATGAAAATAGCCTAGATTCAGTTCCATATACCTTAATATTTTTAGCTGATTCGAATCTCTTTAAAAAGGGTGATCAAATGACTATAATTCAAATGTTGTCATGTTAGTTTCTTTGTAAAAACAATCGTTTTCAGCAAAATTTAAAGAAAGCTCTTCCTTTTAGCTTCTTAAACTGTGTACAAATATCTCGGATTATTAAATGGGCCAAATATTAGCAGAATTACTCATGCCTTTATGTGATATCATATCCGCAATTTGAGCTTACCTTATTCATTGCTATACAAACCGAA
>MDKI01144528.1:0-87365 GCA_005239505.1 Nicotiana paniculata
GACAAGTTGGTATCAGAGCCTAGGTTACATAGGTCTCACGAGTCATGAGCGGGTTAGTAGAGTTTTGTGGATCGGTACGGAGACGTATGTACTTATCTTCGAGAGGCTGCAGAACCCTTAGAAAAATTTCACATTCTTGGATTCTTGTCGTGCGATATGTTTATGCTAATAACTAAACATCTATTATTTCATTCTCTCACAGATGCTGAGGACTCGTGCTACCGGTCAGGAGGGCCAGCCACCAGTACCACCAGCTAGGGCATCGAGAGGTCGAGGCCGCGACAGAAGCTGGGTCACCCCATGTAGATCGCTTAGTTCTCCCATATCAGGACCAGGTTCCAGTGGTAGATGTTCCAGTGGGACCAGCTCAGGCACCACTTGTGCCTATTGTGATTCCTGGCCTTCAGGAGTCCCTCGCCCAAATTTATCAGTATGTACTGGCCTGGCTCATATGGTCTCAGTCACTACGACTACAGCCACTTCTCAGGCAGGGGAAGGCACCCAGACCCCCGTCGCCCGCACATCGGAGCAGGTTGTTCAGGGACTCCAGACACCAGGGGCACCACCAGCCCTATCGGTTGCAGCTGCTCAGGAGCATGTAATACTTACTATGTCGGAGGACCATCAGCGCAGGTTGGAGAGGTTTGGGAGACTCTAGCCCCCACCTTTCAGTGGCTCAAAGAGAGAGGATGCCTAGGATTTCTTGGACAAGTGCCACAGGATACTCCGCACGACTGGTATTCTGGAGACTTGTGGGGTATCATTCACCACATTTCAGTTTTCTGGGGCTGTACTCCGATGGTGGGAGACTTACGAGAGGCATAGGCCTATTGGCGCAGCACCCCTTACTTGACAGCGGTTCTCCGTGTACATTCTGGAGAAGTTCGTGCCTCAGTCCCGCAGACAGGAGCTGCGCAGACAGTTTGAGCAGCTTCGCCAGGGTGATATGTCTGTGACGCAATATGAGATGAGGTTCTCGGAGTTGGCCCGACATTCTATCTGGTTGGTTCCCACAGATAGGGAGAGGATCATGAGGTTTATAGATGGTCTCACTTTTCAGCTACGGTTACTTATGACCCGAGAGAGAGTGTCTGGTGCTACCTTCGATGAGGTTTTCGACATTGCTCGACAGATGGTTCATGGTCAGGAGAGAGTTGAGAGGGAGGCCAAGAGGCCTCGTGTCACGATCCGAAATCTCACCTACAGGTCGTGACGGTATCTAACGTTGAACCCGCTAGACAAGCCAACGATACTAGTTATTCTAATTTATTCCTTTGTTATTTAGCATTTAAAAAGTGATATACAAGAACAAACAGAAATAAGAATGCGGAAGAAGTGCAGCCTAACAGCTTAATTAAACAATATTACAAAATTCCTTAATAACAACTCCCAAAATCTAGTGTCACAATTTCACAGACTATCTATGATTTCTACAGATAAAGGTCTGAATGAACAAAGTGCTACTGTCTCGGAAATACATAAAGACAGGAAAAGAAGAGAGATAGGAGGTGACGCCAAGGCCTACGGACACCTGCAGGACTACCTCAGTGTCGCCTGGTGGACTGAAGGATACTCCCTCGATCAATGCCCACTGGGTCCGCCTCCGAAATCTGCACGACATAGAGAAGTGCAGGTGTAGTATCAGTACAACCAACCCCATGTACTGAGTAAGTGCCGATCCTAACCTCAGCGAAGTAGTGACGAGGCTAGGACACGACAAATAATATCACATGTGCTGTTTAAATAAAATATAACAGGAAATAACCACAAGAAATAAACAGTAAGTACAATAACGGAGAAACATGCTGGGGAAAAGGGATAGCAAATACTGAAATGACGGAACGAAGCAATAGTCTAAATATCCGAAAATAATAACGGGAATTAACAACACGAATTAAACAGTGAAGAGAAACGACACGGCATGTCCCCTCGTGCATATTTTTAGCATAACAAGGCACGGAATGTCCCCTCGTGCATAAAACATCACAATCACGGCACGGAATGTCCCCTCGTGCATATATATATCATCAAGACGGCACGGAATGTCCCCTCGTGCATAAACAACATAAACATGGAACGGAATGTCCCATCGTGCATAAAACATCACAATCACAGCACGGAATGTCCCCTCGTGCATATATATATCATCAACATGGCACGGAATGTCCCCTCGTGCATAAACAACATAAACATGGAACATAATCTCCCCTCGTGCATAAACAACATAAACATGGCACGGAATGTCCCCTCGTGCATAACATCATACAACACGGCACGGAATACCCCCTCGTGCATAATAACATAAAACAACAGTTGGCGTGAAAATCAACAAATAAGAAACCTTAAATGCACGGAATAATCAACAAGAATAATATTGTCCCGACAAGGGACACAGCTATAACCAATCCTACACATGTGTATAATCCAACATAATGTTCCACAACCGATCAACTACTCAACAATACCCACATCTAAGAATTTCCAGCAAATGAATAGCTATCAAATTGATATTAAACCCATAAACATAGTAAAAGCCAATAACTATCCTATAATTGCAAATTTTTGACTCACGGTCATGCTTGACAACAACATATAGGTACTCGTCACCTCACCTATACATTGAACATGTAATAAACACTTAGCAATTAGGACCCAATACCTATTCCCTCAAGCCAAGGTTATGCCAAACACTTACCTCGACTCTAAAGGTCAAAATCACGCCTCAAGCACCATTTTTCCTTTCGAACCCGACTCCAAATCAATAGTATCTAGACATAATTGACTCAATAATATCAATAAATTCTTAACAATTCAATTCCTATGCTTAAATATAGAATTCCCAACCTTCTTTCTAAAATTCCAAAAATCGACCCCAGGCCCGCTCAATTCAAACACGAGGTTCGGACCAAAACCCGATCACTCATTCCCCCATGAGCCCGAATATATAATGTTTTTTTAAATCCGACCCCAAAACGAGGTCAAATTCTCAAATAATCAAAAAGCCCTAACTCTACCCAAAACCCCAATTTTTCTTCCCTTAATCACATGTTTTTAGGCCTAAAATCTAGTGGGTGTTTAAGGAAAATGGAAGGAAACAAGTTAAAGATCACTTACCTAAGAGGTTATGGTGAGGACATGCTTCAAAAATTGCCTAAGAGCTTTGGAGAAGAAGAGCCTTATGAAAATGGCCTAATTCCCGTATTGGATTCTGTTTTGGGTATTTAAAAATGACTGGGCACAATTACTCTCCGCGTTCGCGGGCCCCAGACCGCGTTCACGAAGGGTTGGTTACACAATCCTGTGCATGCGCGGTTGTGGAGTCGCATTTGCACAGGGTATTTTACACCCAGCCCCAAGCTCTCCCCCCTAAGGCAGTGTGGTCGCGACCTAACCTATGCGATCGCACAGTTGTACCTGACCTACACTCTGTGTTCGCATCCGTATGTGTCACGACCCCAAATCCTAAACCGGCCGTGATGGTTCCTATCGTGGAACTAGGCTAGCCAATAATCACATATTTACTGTTTCTTTAAAAATCTCAACCAATTTCAAACATTTCATAAAATATACAGAATTTACTAAATACGTTAGGCCAATAAACAGTCCAACCAATCCCAAAACCCTGAGCCAACGTGTCATGAGCATCAAAGAGAGATAAGCCAAAAAGGTATACTATTATAATACAAAACCTCCGAATCAATAGCTCGATACAACAAGAAAGGAAAACAGAGATGATGCGGACGCTGAACAGCTACCTTTATATCCCGCACTCCGGCTCCGCACGGAATAGATAGCTAATGCTCGGTATTTGCACCTAAATCTGCACACAGGGGTGCAGGGAGTAATGTGAGTACACCAACTCAGTAGTAATGAAAATAAATCAAGTCTAAGCGGCAAGAAAACACATAAAAATTAATATCATCAATTCACAATGTGCACGGCATTTCTTTCCATCAGTATATACATAGATTTAGTATGAAAATGAAATAAATCATAAGTATCCCCTCGGGCAAAAACATGAATCATAAATCGCCCCTCGGGCAGAACATCACTCGGCACCTCACAACCACTCAGTATCAGCCCCTCGGGCAACCTCACGGTCACTCATGCCTCCCAATCACTCATCACTCGGCACTCAGCACTCAGTAGGTACCTGCGCTCACTAGGGTGTGTACAAACTCCGGAGGGGCTCTTTTAGCCCAAGCGCTAATATCAAGCCACCTCGTGGCGTATCATATCCTCACAATCAGTCCCTCGGCCTCACTCATTAGAACCTCTCAAAATCCCCTCGAGCGAATCAGTAAAATGGGGTACTCGACCCAAAACATCATTTTTAAATCTCAAAGTAGTGTAAATCAGGCTGAGTTTCGAAAACAATAAGCACAATTGCCTACCCAAATTGCCAAAAGAATTTTCCAATCCTCCACCCATTCTTCCCAACCTTTTCCTAATTTAATCCTTCAATTTACAAGCCTAATCCGAACAAAATAGCATGGGATCGTCTTTAATAACCCGGGAACTTACCTCCACTGAAGACCCACGAATTCTCTCTTCAAATTGCCTTCAAATGAGCTCCAACCGCATGCAACAATGGTGAAATGAATAAAATTTCACGGAGGCTTCTTTTATACTGTTCTACCCAGCAATTCCGCACCTGCGGACGTTTAATCGCACCTGCGGACCCGCACCTACGGTCCCAGGTGTGCACCTGCAAAATCCCACTAACGGACCAATTCTCGCACGTGCGGCCACTTCTCCGCACCTGCGGCTTCGCAGATACGGCCAACTCTTCGCACCTGCGGACTCCTCCTGTCTAGCCTCCCTTCGCACCTGCGCATGGACTTTCGCACCTGCGACGTCGCACCTGTGGCTAACCATCCGCAGGTGCGGCCAACACCAGAAACTTACACCAACAACCATTTGCTGCGTTTTCTTAAGTTCAAAAATCTGCCAACCATCCGAAATCAACCCCGAGCCCCTCGGGGCCCCAACCAAACATACCAAAACACCCCATAGCATTATTCAAACTTAGTCGATCCTTGGAAACACCAAAAACTACATGAAAACACAAAAATTACATCATATTCAAGCCTATGAACTTTGAAACTTCCAAATTTTGCAAACTACGTCGAAACCAATCAAAACACCTCTGATTAACCTGAAATTTTGCACACCTACCCAAAATGACATTACGGACTTGTTCCAACTTCCGGAATCCCATTCCGACCCCGATAGCCTATTTTCCACTGCCGACCGGAAATCGCCAAAAACTAACTTTCACCAATTCAAGCCTAATTCTACACCGGACATCAAAACTTTATTCTGAACACACTCCTAAGTCCCAAATCACCTAACAAAGGTATCCGAGCCATAAATCCGCATTCCGAGGTCGTTCACCAATAAGTCAACTCTCAGTTGACTTTCTCAACTATTAGGCTACTTTAGGAAACTAAATGCCTTAATTCTCACCATGACCACTCCGTACCCAAACCAACTGACCCAACACAACATAAACAGGCTAAGCAATATATGATAAAGCATAAATGGGGAAAAAGGGGTAAATCCCACGGAACGACCGGCCGGGTCGTTACATCCTCCCCCTCTTAAACAAATGTTCGTCCTCGAACGGATCTAGAAACATACCTGGAGTCTCGAATAAGTGAGGATATCTGTCACGCATCTCCCGCTCGGTCTCCCAGGTGGCATCCTCCACCGGCTGCCCTCTCCTCTGAACCTTCACTGAATCTATATCCTTAGACCTCAGCTTTCTGACCTGTCGACCCAAAATAGCCACTGGCTCTACCTCATATGACATATCACCCTCGAGCTGAACCGTTTTGGAAGTCCAAAACATGAGACGGGTCACCAACATACTTCCGGAGCATCGAAACATGGAACACCGAAGGAATACTCCATAAACTGGGAGGCATAGCAAGCCTATAAGCCACTTCCCCAACCCTCTGAAGCACCTCAAATGGCCCAATGAACCTGGGACTCAGCTTTCCCCTCTTCCCGATCTCACAACACCCTTCATGGGCGACACCTTTAGCAACACCTTATCTCCAACCATGAAAGTCACATCTCGGACCTTCCGGTCCGCATAACTCATCTGCCTAGACTGCGTTGTGCGAAGCCGCTCCTGAATCAACTTCTTCTTACCCAACGCATCCTGAACCAAGTCTGTGCCTAATAGCCTAGCCTCGCCCGGCTCAAGCCAACCAACCGGAGATCTGCACCTCCTACCATATAAAGCCTCATACTGAGCCATCTGGATACTCGACTGATAGCTGTTATTATATGCAAACTCCGCTAGTGGCAGAAACTGCCCATGAACCACCAAAGTCAATCACACAAGCACGTAACATATCCTCTAAAATCTGAATGGTACGCTCCGACTGCCCGTCGGTCTGAGGATGAAACGTTGTGCTCAACTCAACCTGAGTACCCAACCCTCTCTGTACGGCTCTCCAAAACTGACATGTGAACTGAGTACCTCTGTCGTGAATGATAGAAACTGGAACCCCATGCAATCGGACAATGTCCCTGATATAAATCTCAGCTAACCGCTCCGAAGAATAAGTAGTACCAACAGGAATGAAGTGCGCGGACCTGGTCAGCCAATCCACAACAACCCATATAGCATCAAACCTCCTCGAATTCCGTGGGAGTCCAACTACGAAATCCATGGTGATCCGCTCCCACTTCCACTCCGTAATATCAAATCTCCGAAGCAATCCACTTGATATCTGGTGCTCATACTTGACCTGCTGACAGTTGAGACACCGACCCACAAACTCAACAATCTCTTTCTTCATCCGCCTCCACCAATAATGCTGCCTCAAATCCTGATACATCTTTGCGGCACCCGGATGGATGGAATACCGCGAACTATGGGCCTCAACTAGAATCAAATCTCGAAGCCCATCTACATTGGGCACGCAAATCTGGCCCTGCATCCTCATGACCCCATCATCACCAATAACCACATCCCTAGAATCACCACGACGGACCCTGTCCTGAAGAACAAGAAAATATGTATCATCATACTAGCATGCTCTAATCTGATCATAAAGAGAAGACCTGGAGGCTACACAAGCCAATACCCGCGGGGGCTCTGATACCAAACTGTCACGACCCCAAATCCTAAACCGGCTGTGATGGCGCCTATCGTGGAACTAGGCTAGCCAACAATCACATATTTACTGTTTCTTTAAAAATCCCAACCAATTTCAAACATTTCATAAAATATACAGAATTTACTAAATACGTTAGGCCAATAAACAGTTCAACCAACCCCAAAACCCGGAGCCAACGTGTCATGAGCATCTAAGAGAGATAAGCCAAAAAGGTATACTATTATAAAACAAAACCTCCGAATAAATGCTAGATACAACAAGAAGGGAAAACAGAGATGATGCGGACGCTGAACAGATACCTCTATATCCCGCACTCCGGCTCCACACGGAATAGCTAGCTAATGCTCGGTATCTGCACCCGAATCTGCACACAGGGGTGCAGGGAGTAATGTGAGTATGCCAACTCAGTAGTAATGAAAATAAATCAAATCTAAGTGGCAAGAAAACACATAAAAATTAATATCATCAATTCACAATATGCACATCTTTGCTTTCCATCAGTATATACATAGATATATGAAATCATCATGCCTTAAAACCAACTTCAGAAAAATCCTTTGAAAAATGTACATTTTCAACAATTTCAACCGAAAGATTTAGTATAAAAATGAAATAAATCATAAGTAGCCCCTCGAGAAAAAACATGAATCATAAATCGCGCCTTGGGCAGAACATCACTCAGCACCTCACAGCCACTCAGTATCAGCCCCTCGGGCAACTCACGGTCACTCATGCCTCCCAATCACTCATCACTCGGCACTCGGCACTCGGCACTCGGCACTCAGCACTCAGTAGGTACCTACGCTCACTAGGGGTGTGTACAGACTCCGGAGGGGCTCCTTAAGCCCAAGCGCTAATATCAAGGAACCTCGTGGCGTATCATATCCTCACAATCAGGCCCTCAGCCTCACTCAGTAGAACCTCTCAAAAGCCCCTCGGGCGAATCAGTAAAATGGGGTACTCTACCCAAAACATCATTTTTAAATCTCAAAGTAGTGTAAATCAGGCTGAGTTTCGAAAACAATAAGCACAATGTGACTGAGTAAAATCGTCAATAAACAGTGAGGAATACAGTAGTAAAAAACCCCCAAGGGGTCTAAACAGATTGGCACGAGGCCCCAAACATGACTTATAGCCCAAATATTGCAATAATCTTTAGAACACAATTTAACATAAGGTTTTGAGTAAAATACGTAACTCAATAGTTGCAGCGGAGAGGACCAAGTCCAATCCAAAAACCAGTGCGCGCCACATACTCGTCATCCGACATGTGCGCCATTCTAAAATTAGTGAGAAATCTGGAGTTCGGGGTTTCATACCCTCAGGACAAGATTTATAACCATTACTTACCTCTACTGGGTCACAACAATAGTCCCCTATGCTCTTGCCACTCAAATTGGCTCCCGATTGCTCCGAATCTAGCCAAAACCAGTTTAACATCATTAATACATACTAAAGGAACACAAACCAATCGAAAACTATCAATTTATACAAGAATCTCAAAATTCGTCCAAACCCGAGCCTTGGGCTCACGTCTCAGAATTCGATAAAATTTACATCACTAGAAACCTATTCCTCCCACGATTCTACACATACCAAAAACACCACAATCGGACCACAATTGCCTACCCAAATTGCCAAAAGAATTTTCCAATCCTCCCCCCATTCTTCCCAACCTTTTCCTACTTTAATCCTTCAATTTACAAGCCTACCCAACAAAATAGCATAAAATCGACTTTAATAACCCGGGAACTTACCTCCACTAAAGACCCACGAATTCTCTCTTAAAATGAGATCCAACTACATGTAACAATGGTGAAATGAATAAAATTTCACGGAGGCTTCGTACTGTTTTGCCCAGAAATTCCGCATCTGCGGACCTTTAATCGCACCTGCAGACCCGCACATGCGGTCCTACGTGCGCACCTGCGAAATCCCACTAACGAACCAATTCTCGCACCTGCGGCTTCGTAGGTGCGGCCAACTCTTCGCACCTGCGGACTCCTCCTGCCTAGCCTCCCTTCGCACCTGCGCATGGCCTTTCGCACCTGCGACGTCGCACCTGCGGCTACCCATCCGCAGGCGCGACCAACACCAGAAACTTACACCAGCAGCCATTTGCTGCATTTTCTTAAGTTCAAAACTCCGCCAACCATCCGAAATCAACCCTGAGCCCCTCGGTGCCCCAACCAAACATACCAACCCCCATAGCATTATTCAAACTTAGTCGAGCCTTCGAAACACCAAAAACTACATGAAAACACCAAAATTACATCAAATTCAAGCCTATGAACTTTGAAACTTCCAAATTTTGCAAACTACGCCGAAACCAACCAAAACACCTCCGATTGACCTGAAATTTTGCACACATAGCCAAAATGACATTACGGACCTGTTCCAACTTCCGGAATCCCATTCTGACCCCGATAACCTATTTTTCACTGCCGGCCGAAAATCGCCAAAAACTAACTTTCGCCAATTCAAGCCTAATTCTACACCAGACATCAAAACTTCATTCCAAACACATTCCTAAGTCCCAAATCACCTAACGAAGCTATACGAGCCATAAAATCCGCATTCCGAGGTCGTTCACCAATAAGTCAACTCTCAGTTGACTTTCTCAACTATTAGGCTACTTTAGGAGACTAAATGCCTTAATTCTCACCATGACCACTCCGAACCCAAACCAACTGACCCAACACAACATAAACAGACTAAGAAATATATGATAAAGAAGAAATAGAAAAAAAGGGGTAAATCCCACACAACGACCGGCTAGGTCGTTACAGTATGGATGTGTTCGCATTGAGTAAAGACTGCCCTGACCCCAACCCTCTCTATACCTATGCGTTCGCACCCCCTTATGTGCGTTCGCATAGAGTAATTTCCACCCAGACCTCTATAGCCTTGTGTGTTCGCACTCCCTTCAGTGCATTCGCATAGGGTACAATACCTGGACAACAGAAAATGCATTAAACACCAGATGTTTCACCACTTTTGCACTCCGACACCTACCCGAAACTCACCCGAGCCCTTCGGGCTCAAAGCCAAATACACACACAACCTCGTAAACATCCTACATACTTATTCAAGTAATTAAACCACCCAAATAACATCATAAACATCGAATTAAACCTCAAAATCTATAGAAATTCTCAAAAACTTTATAAACTTCAAAATTTTCCATTTTTGATCTGAAACACGTCAAACCAAGTCCGTTTCTTACTAATTTTCATAGATAACACATAATAATCATATTGAACCTGTTCCGGGCTCCGAAACCATAATACGGGCCCGATAACACAGGTTTCACATCACATTCCATTTTCAAAAGCCTTTATATTTTTCAGAAAATAATTTTCTTTAAAAATTCATTTATCGGACTTGGGACCTCCGAATTCGATTTTGGGCATACGCCCAAGTCCCATATTTTCCTACGGACCCTCCGGGATCGTCAAATCATGGATCCGGGTCCGTTTACCAAAAATATTAACCAAAGTCAACTTTACTCAAATAATTAATGTAAAATCATCATTTAATCAATTTTCCACTTAACGGCTTCCCAGCTACACGCCCGGGCTGCTTACGCAAATCGAGGTAAGATATAAGGAGATTTTCACGGCCTCAGAACACAGATTTAGCTAAAATTATACGGGATGACCTTTTGGGTCATCACAATATCCACCTCTAAAACAACTGTTCATCCTCGAACGGACATAGAATGGTACCTGAAATCCTCATATCGGACTCAGAATCCCAAGTAGCTGCCTCAACAGGCTGACCTCTCCATTGAACACGAATTGAAGGATAACTCTTCGATCTCAGCTGACGAACCTGCCAAGCTAATATGGCTAGCGGCTCCTCCTCATAAGTCAAATCCTTGTCCAACTGGACACCGCTGAAGTCAAGTACATGAGAGGGATCGGAAATATACCTCTGAAGCATAGATACATGAAACACTGGGTGCACGGCTGATAAACTAGGGCAAAGCAAGTTTGTAGGTCACTCTCCCACCTTGTTCAGAATCTCAAATGGACCAATGTACCTAGGGCTCAACTTGCCCTTCCTTCCGAACCTCATCACGCCCTTCATGGGCGACACTCGAAGAAATACCTGGTCTCCGATCATAAATGCCAAATCATGAACTCTGCGATCTGCATAACTCTTCTGCCTGGACTGAGCTGTACGAAGTCTATCCTAAATAATATTCACTTTATCCAAGGCATCCTGGACTAACTCTGAACCCAACAATCTAGCTCTCCCGGCTCGAACCACCCAACTGGCGACCGACACCGCCTACCATACAATGCCTCATACGGAGCCATCTGAATGCTCGATTGATAACTGTTGTTGTAGGTAAACTCAGCTAAAGGCAAGAACTGGTCCCATGAACCTCCAAAATCAATGACACATGCTCGCAACATATCCTCCAAAATCTGAATAATACGCTCGGACTGTCTGTCCGTCTGAGGATGAAATGTTGTGCTCAAATCAACTCGTGTGCCCAACTCACGCTGAAATACTCTCCAGAAATGGGAGGTAAATTGAGTACCTCGATCAGAAATAATGGACATAGGCACCCCATGCAGGCGAATAATCTCCCTGATGTAGATCTTTGCCAACTTATCCGAAGAATACGAAACTGATACAGGAATGAAGCGTGCTGACTTGGTCAGCGTATCCACAATGACCCACACTACATCAAACATCCTTTGAGTCTGTGGGAATCCAACTACGAAATCCATGGTGATACGCTCCCACTTCCACTCGGGAAGCTCAATCTGCTGCATCAAACCATTGGGTCTCTGGTGCTCGTACTTAACCTGCTGACAGTTCAAGCACTGAGCTACATATGCTACAATATCCTTCTTCATCCTCTGCCACCAATAATGTTGCCGCAAGCCCTGGTACATCTTTGCAGCGCCCGGATGAATGGAATATTGGGAACTATGGGCCTCCTGCAATATCAATTCCCGAATGCCATCAACATCAGGTACACAAATACGACCATGCATCCTCATAACTCCCTTATCATCAACTGTGACCTGTTTGGCACCTTCGTGCTGGACCGTATCTCTACGAACACATAAATGACGATCATCATACTGCCTGGCCCGGGTACAATCATATAATGAAGAACGGGCCACAGTATGGTCCAAAACACTGCCAGTCTCAGAAACCTCCAATCTCATGAACCGGTTGGCCAAAGCCTGAACATCTAAAGCAAGTGGTCGTTCCCCGGCCGGTATATAAGCAAGACTACCCATACTGGCTGACTTCCGGCTCAAATCATTGGCCACCACATTGGCCTTCCCCAGATGATATAAGATGGTAATGCCATAGTCCTTCAAGGCTGTCTTGACTTCTGAAAGCTCGCCTCACACTTATCCGACCACCTGAACTGGGCACCCTTCTGAGTCAATCTGGTCATCGGGGCTGCAATGGAGGAAAAGCCCTCCAAAAACCGGTGATAATAACCTGCTAAGCCCAAGAAACTCCAAATCTCTGTAGCTGAGGTGGGTCTAGGCTAATCTCTGGCTGCTGAAATCTTCTTGGGATCTACCTGAATACTCTCTGAAGATACCACATGGCCTAGAAATGCAACCGAACTCAACCAGAACTCACACTTGGAAAATTTGGCATACAACTGACTGTCCTTCAGAGTCTGAAGAACGACTCGAAGGTGTTTCTCATGCTCCCCTCGACTACGGGAGTAAATCAAAATATCATCAATGAAGACTATCACAAATGAGTCCAAATAGGGCCTGAACACTCGGTTCATCAACTCAATGAAAGTAGCGGGGGAATTAGTCAACCCAAATGACATCACCGAGAACTGAAATGCTCATACCGAGTACGAAAGGTTGTCTTAGGGACATCAGACGCCCTAATCCTCGACTGATGGTAACCAGATCTCAAATCTATCTTGGAAAACACTGTAGCACCCTGAAGCTGGTCAAATAAATCATCAATCATCGGTAAAGGATACTTATTCTTAATAGTAACCTTGTTCAACTGACGGTAGTCAATACACATCCTCATTGAGCCATCTTTCTTCTTAACGAACAACACTGGGGCACCCCCAAGGAGAAACACTAGGCCTAATGAAGCCTTTATCCAACAAATCCTGCAACTGATCCTTCAACTCCTTCAGCTCTGGCAGGGCCATACGATACGACGGAGTAGAAATGGGCTGAGTTCCCGGAGCCAACTCAATGCAAAAGTCAATGTCCCTGTCGGGTGGCATACCCGGCAGGTCAGCAGGGAATACCTCTGGAAACTCACGAACCATGGGCACAGACTCCATAGAAGAAACCTCGGCATTAGAATCACGAACATAGGCCAAATATGCCAAACAACCCTTCTCGACCATGCGTCGAGCCTTCATATACAAAATAACTCTACCAGAATAATGACTAGGAGTCCCTCTCCACTCCAAACGAGGTACTCCTGGAAAGGTCAAGGTCACTGTCTTGGCATGACAGTCCAGAATAGCATGGTAGAGAGATAACCAATCCATCCCCAAAATAACATTGAAGTCAACCATATCAAGAAGCAAAAGATCTACATGAGTCTCCAGACCACCAATAACCACTATGCATGAACGGTAGACTCGATCTACCATAATAGAATCACCCACCAGGGTAGACACATATACATAAGTACTCAGGGAATCACGGGACATGCTCAGATAAGGGGAAAAATATGAAGACACATAGGAGAATGTAGAACCCGAATCAAATAAAACCGAAGCATCTCTGCTACAAACTGAAACCATACATGTAATAATTGCATCATAGGCCTCAGCCTCAGGCCTGGCAGGAATAGCATAGCATCGGGGCGGAGCCCCTCCAACCTGAACATCTCTGGGTCTACCTACTGCGGGCTGACCTCTACCTCTTATGGCCTGCCCTCCACATCTAACTGTATGGACTCCACCTCTGGCACCTCGACCTCCACCCCTAGCTGGATGAGGGGGTGAGGGTGCACCTGGTGCGGGAATCATAGCACAAGAACCCTGATACTGAGAACCACTAGAAGCTCGGGGGCAGAACCTGGAAATGTACCCCATACCACCCCAAGTGTAACAAGATTTCTGCTACTGAGAATGCTAACCCTGAACTGTCCATGTCGACCAGAATAACCACCCTGGAAGCTCTGAAACGGAAGTGCACTGATAGGAGATGATGGTGCACTGAATCGACCGGAATGGCGAGGTCTCCTGTCAGACCCCTGACCACTGCCCTGTGATAAGACCATCTCAATACGCCTAGCCACATTGGCCGCCTCCTGGAATGAAATATCAGTACCTGTCTCTCTGGCCATCTGGAGTATAATAGGCTGAGCTAGACCCTCAATAAACCTCCTCACCCTCTCACGATCAGTAGGGCGTATCATGATAGCATGTCGGGACAAAGTAATGACCTGGTCTCATACTGTGTAACAGTTATAGATCCCTGCTGGAGGCACTCAAACTGCCTCCGAAGACCCTCTCTCTGAGTAACTGGTAGAAACTTCTCCAAGAATATCTCGGAGAACTGAGCCCAATCAAACAGTAGTCCCTCCACCAAGTCTTGGCGGTACCAGAAAGACGGAATATAGAAAAATCAACTCCATTGGACTCCACGATGTCGATGTTCCGAAGAACCTCATAGAAATTGTCCAAGAAATCCTGGGGATCCTCTGATGGTGCACCAGTAAATGTAGTAAAAAATAGCTTGGTGAACCGGTCCAATCTCCACAAAGCATTGGCATACATGGCTGCCCCCTCAACTGTCTGTGCCACAAAACCCGGCTGAGCTTCTCCAGCTGCCTGAGGTGCTGGAGTCTGGAACTGAGGAGCTAGCTACTCTGGTGTGCGGGTGGCAGGAGTCTGGGTCCCTCCCCCAACCTGAGAGACGGCTGGTGCAGTAGGAAGAAGACCAGCCTGAGCCACGCTCTCCATAAGGCCCACTAAACGGACCAGAGCGTCCTGAAGAACCAGGGTGGCAATGAACCCCTCTGGGACCTGAGCCGGTCCGACTGGAACTGCCTGAGCAGGAACCTCACCGGCAAAGTCTACCTGTGGGTCCTCTACTGGGGCTGCTACTCTGGGCTAAGCCCTGGCTCTGCCTCGGCCTCTAGCACGGCCTCGTCCTCGGCCCCTCGTAGGAGCTGCAACAGGAGGATTGAGCTGTTGATCGGTAGATAAGGAAGCACGCGTTCTCGCCATCTGCGAGAGAATAGAATAGAAAATCAGTTAGCATTTAGAGTTCAAACCGCATGACAGAGAAGAAGAAATGAGAAGTTATTCCTAACTTTGCAGCCTCTAGGGGATAAGTACAGACATCTCCGTACCGATCCCTCAGACTCTACCAAGTTTGTCCGTGAATTGTGAGACCTAAGCAAACTAGTGCTCTCATACCAACTTGTCACGACCCAAAATTCCACCTTCAGGCCAAGATGGCATCTAACGTTGAACCCGCTAGACAAGACAATGATACTGGTTATTCCTTTCACACTCCTTTGAGTGTGTTCGCATAGGGTAAAATACCTGGACACCAGAAAATGCATTAAACACCAGATTTTTCACCACTTTTGCACTCCGCCACCTACCTGGAACTCACCCGAGCGGGGCTCAAAGACAAATACACACACAACCTCGTAAACATCCTACGGACCTATTCAAGTAATTAAACCACCCAAATAACATCATAAACATCGAATTAAACCTCAAAATCTATAGAAATTCTCAAAAACTTCATAAACTTCAAATATTTTCAATTTTGATCCGAAACACGCCAACCCAAGTCCGTTTCTTACCAAATTTCACAGATAACACATAATAATCATATTGAACCTGTTCCAGGCTCCGGAACCATAATACGGGCCCGATAACACAGGTTTCACATCAAATTCTATTTTCAAAAGCCTTTATATTTTTCAGAAAATAATTTTCTTTAAAAATTCATTTATCGGAATTGGGACCTCGGAATTCAATTCTGAGCATGCGCCCAAGTCCCATATTTTCCTACGGACCCTCCGGAACTGTCAAATCACGGGTCCGAGTCTGTTTACCAAAAATATTGACCAAAGTCAACTTTACTCAAATAATTAATGTAAAATCATCATTTAATCAATTTTCCACTTAACGACTTCCCAGATACATGCCCGGGATGCGCACGCAAATTGAGGTGATATATAAGGGGGTTTTAACAACCTCAGAACACAGATTTAGCTAAAGTCGGGATGACCTTTTGGGTCATCACACCTCGTGGTCAGGGTGGATTCAGCGGTGCTCCTCATGGGGGTCAGTTTCAATACGGCAGAGGTCATCCATTTAGGCATGCTCAGTCAGCTTTCCCATTTCACCGTGGTGCATCATCTGGCCATGGTTCTCACAGTCATCATTAGGGCCAATCGTCATTCAGTGCACTACCAGCACAGAGTTCTCATCATGCCCCGTCCGCTCAGGTATCCCTAGGTAGTTCTTCTGGGCATTAGGAGCAGCAATTTCATGAGAGGATGGGTTGTTTCGAGTGCGGGGACTTCGGTCGCATTATGAAATATTTCCCTAGGTTGTTGGGTGGGACTCTACAACGAAATACTCGGCCGACGGCACCAGCACCAGTTCCTCCACCACCCGCCCAGCTAGCTAGGGGCGGAGCCCAGTTAGATAGGGGTCGCCCGAGATGGGAGGAAGATTAGGGGTGGCCAGGCCCATTTCTATGCCCTCCCATCCAGACCAGATGATATTGCTTCATATGATGTGATCACATGTATTTTCTTAGTATGTCACAGAGATGCCTCTGTATTATTTGACCCTGGTTATACATATTCATATGTTTCCTCGTATTTCGCTTATTTTCAGGATATGCCCCGTGAGTCTTTAGTTTCATATGTTCATGTATCTACTCCGATGGGTGATACTATTATTGTGTACCACGTATATCAGTCATGTGTGGTGTATGTTGAGGGTCTCGAGACCCAAGTGGACCTTATGTTGCTCAGTATGGTTGATTTTGATGTTATATTGGGTATGGATTGGTTATCTCCATGTCATGTTATTCTAGATTTTCATGCTAAAATCATGACATTAGCAATGTCGAGGCGTCCGAGGGTAGAGTGGAGTGGTTCTATAGACTATGTACCGAGTAGGGTGATTTCATATTTAAAGGTTGAGCGTATGGTTGAGAAGGGTTGTCTCTCTTACTTGGATTTTGTGAGAGATGTTAGTGCAGAGACTCCTGCCATTGATTCTATTCTAGTGGTATGTGATTTTTTCGGATGTGTTTCATGTAGACCTGTTGGGCATGCCGCCTGACAGGGATATGGACTTCGGAATTAATCTGGTGTCAGGCACTCATCCCATCTCTATTCCACCATATCGTATGGCACCGGCGGAGTTGAAGAAATTGAAAGAGCATCTTGAGGAACTCCATGGTAAGGGATTCATTCGGCCTAGTGTGTCACCTTGAGGTGCACTGTTCTCTTTGTAAAGAAGAAGGATAGTTCCATGAGAATGTGTAATGACTACAGGAATTTGAACAAGGTCACAGTCAAGAACAAGTATCATTTGCCTCGTATTGATGATTTATTTAACCAGCTCCAGGGAGCGAGGGTGTTCTCCAAGATTAATTTGAGGTCCGGGTATCACCAGCTAAAGATTCGGGATTCGGATACTCGTAAGACAGCTTTCAGGACCTGTTATGGCCATTATGAGTTCTTGGTGATGTCATTTGGGTTGACCAATGCCACAGCAGCGTTCATGCATTTGATGAACAGTGTATTCCAGCCATATTTGAATTCTTTCGTTATTGTATTCATTGATAACATCCTGGTGTACTCTCGTATCCAGGAGGAGCATGCTCAGCATTTGAGGATTGTATTAAAGAGATTGAGGGAGGAGAAGCTTTATGAAAGTTCTCCAACTGTGAGTTTTGGCTTGGTTCAGTAGCATTATTGGGGCACGTGGTGCGCGGTGAGGGTATTCAGGTGGATCCGAAGAAGATAAAGGCGGTGCAGAGTTGGCCTAGACCGTCCTCAGCTACGAAGATTAAGAGCTTCCTTGGTTTGGCGGGTTATTACCATCGCTTTGTGGAGATATTTCATCTATTGCTTCGCCCTTGACCAAATTAACCCAAAAGGGGTGCTCCATTCAGGTGGTCAGACGAGTGTGAGGAGAGCTTTCAGAAGCTCAAGACCGCTTTGACAATAACTCCAGTGCTAGTTATGCCATCAGCTTCAGGTTCTTATACTGTGTATTGTGATGCCTTGAGGGTAGGCATTGGTTGTGTTTTGATGCAAGAGGGTAGGGTGATTGCCTATGCCTCACGCCAGTTTAAGACCCATGAGAAGAATTATTTGGTGCATGATCTTGAGTTAGCAGCCATAGATACTGCAGACTCTGGCGTCATTATCTGTATAGGGTTCATTGTGAGATTTATACTGATCACCGGAGTCTGCAGTATCTATTTAAGCAGAAAGACCTTAATTTGCGTCAGTGAAGATGGTTGGAGCTTCTTAAGTACTATGATATTACTATTTTATACCATCTAAGGAAGGCCAATGTAGTGGTTGATGCTTTGAGTCGTTGGGCGGAGAGCTTGCGGAGTTTAGCTTATCTTCCTGCAGCAGAGAGACCTTTGGCATTGGATGTTCAGGCCTTAGCAGGCCAGCTTATGATATTGGATATTTCAGAGCCTAGTCGGGTATTGGCTTTCGTGGTCTCCAGGTCTTCTCTTTATGAACACATTAGGGAGCGTCAGTATGATGGCCTCCACCTGCTCGTTCTTCAGGATAGGGTCCGACGAGGTGATGCTAGGGATGTGACTATTGGTGTTGACGGTGTGATGAGGATGCAAGGTTGGATATGTGTTCCTAATGTAGATGGGATTCGGGAGTTTATTTTTGAGGAGGCCCATAGATCGCAGTATTCCATCCATCCGGGTGCCGCGAAGATGTACCGGGATTTGAGACAGCACTATTGGTGGAGGCGGATGAAGAAGGATATAGTCGGGTTTGTAGCTCGGTGTCTCAACTGTCAGAGGTTAAATATGACCATCAGAGACCGGGTGGCTTGCTTCAGAGGTTAGATATTCCGTAGTGGAAGTGGGAGAGTATCACCATGGACTTTGTAGTTGGGCTCCCACAGATTTCAAGGAAGTTCGATGCTATTTGGGTTATTGTGGATCGGCTGACCAAGTCTGCGCACTTCATTCTTGTTGGTACTACTTATACTTCAGAGCGGTTGGATGAGATTTATATTTGAGAGGTTGTTCGCCTGCATGGTGTCCCAATTTCCATCATTTCAGATAGAGGTACTCAGTTTACATCGCAGTTTTGGAGGGCCGTGCAGTGAGGGTTGGGTACTCAAGTTGAGTTGAGCACAGCTTTTCACCCTCAGACGGACGGACAGTCTGAGCGCACTATTCATATACTGGAGGAAATGTTGTGCGCTTGTGTTATTGACTTTGGGGGTTCATTGGACCAGTTTCTGCCACTCGCAGAGTTTGCATATAGAACCAGCTATCAGTCGAGTATCCAGATGGCTCTGTACGAGGCTTTATATGGGAGGAGGTATAGATCTCCAGTTGGATAGTTTGAGTCGGGTGAGTCTAGGCTCTTGGGAGCAGATTTAGTCCAGGATGCATTAGATAATGTCAAGTTGATTCAGGAGCGGCTTCGACAGCGCAGTCTAGACAGAAGAGTTATGCGGACAAGAAGGTCCTTGATGTGTATTTTATGGTTGAGGATAAAGTTTTGCTAAAGGTGTCACCATGAAGGGTGTTATGAGGTTTGGAAAGAGGGGAAAGTTGAGCCTCCGGTTCATTGGACCTTTTGAGGTGCTTCGGAGGATATGGGAGGTGGCTTACAAGCTTTTCTTGCCACCCAGTTTGTCGAATATGCATCCGATATTTCATGTTTCCATGTTTCGGAAGTATGTTGGTGATCCGTCCCATGTTTTGGGCTTTAGCACGGTTTAGTTGGAGGGTTATATGACTTATGATGCGGAGCCGGTGGCTATTTTGGATCGGCAGGTCCGAAAGTTGAGGTCAAAGGACATAGCTTCAGTGAAGGTTCAGTGGAGAGGCCAGCCGTGGAGGAGGCCACCTGAGAGATCAAGCGGGAGATGCGGAGCAGATTTCCACACCTATTTGAGACTTCAGGTATGTTTCTAGACTCGTTCGAGGACGAACATTTGTTTAAGAAGGGGAAGATGTAACGATTCGGTCGGTCGTTCCGAGAGTTATAGTTCTGTTTCCGCCATTTCTGCTTCTTTATGTATTATTCAACTATATTTTATGGTATCGGGTTGGTTGGTTCGGGTCCGGAGTGGTTTTAGGAGTGAAATGAGACACTCAGTCTCCTATAAGGAAGCTTAAGTTGGAAAAGTCAGCTGGATGTTGACTTATGTGAGAACGATCTCGGAATTGGATTTTTATGATTTGGATAGATCCATTAGGTGAATTTGAACTTAGGAGCGCGTCCAGAATGTAATTTGGAGGTATGTGGTAGAATAAGTCTTGAATTGGCGAAAGTTGGAATTTGGCGATTTTGGTTGGCAATGGAAAATTAAGTATCGCAGTCGGAATGGAATTCCGTAAGTTGGAGTAGGTTCGTAGGGTCATTTGTGACGTGTGTGTGCAAAATTTGAGGTCATTCGGACAAGATTTGGTAGGTTTCGGCGTCGTTTGCGGAATTTGGAAGTTTAGAAGTTCTTAGGCTTGAATCCGAGGTTCAATCGGTGTTTTGGTGTTGTTTTGGGTGTCCGAAGGTTCGACTAAGTTAGTTTAATGGTATAGGACTTGTTGGTATCATTGATTGAGGTCCCGAGGGCCTCGGGTGTGTTTCGGGTGATTTGCCGGATTGGTTTTTGGTTTGAAATCTGCTGGTGTGAAGCCTTCTGGTGTGTTTCCGCACCTGCAGAAGGGGAGTCGCAGGTGAAAGGTCGCAGATGCATTGGGTGAGCCGCAGATGGATTTAGAGGACATGGGTTGGGTCCGTAGCAGCATAAGAATGGTCGCATCTGCGAGCTCGCAGGTGCGAGACCTAGGGCACAGATGCGGAAGTGGATGCTTGTCCTGTTTCCGTAGAAGCGGAAGGAAAAGCGCAGGTGCACGCCAACAGGTGCGGAACCTGGGGCACAGGTGTGGAGTCTGAAGACTTAAGTGGTTTCCGCAAATGCGGAGATTTGACCATAGATGCGGTCAGGAGCGGATATTGGACCGCAGGTGCGAGAAGCCTAGGCAGAATGTATAAATACCACACTTCGCGAATTTTAGCCCATTCTTCACCATTTTTAGTCGGTTTTGAGCTTTGGGCGGTGATTTTGGAGAGGAATTCGATGGTTATCGGTGAGGTAAGTCGATTGAGCCCTAATACTCGTATTTATGATATTTTCCATTGTTTAATCATGTTATTAGTGAGAATTTGGGGTGAAGTTGATGGGTTAGGGCTTGAGATTTTGGATAGTTTGAGGTGAGGATTTGAGGGACCAAACGAAATCGAATTTTGATGAATTTGGTATGGTTAGACTCGTGAGGGAATGATTTTTCTAGTTTTGTAACTTTTGTCGGGTTTCAAGACGTGGGCCCGGAGATCGTGTTTTAGCCAATTTCGGGTTTTTGGCCTAATTTTGTAGTTTTCCTGTGGAAATCATTTCTTTAGAACATGTTGATGGTATTGTACTAGTTGTGAATAGATTCGGAGATTTTGGAGACCGAGTCGAGGGGCGAGAGCATCCCAGAGTAGGATTCTACGCTGTTAAGGTAAGTAACAGTTTTAAATCTGGTTTTGAGGGTATAAAACCCGGAGATTTGGTATCATGTGACTGTTTGGAGGTGACACCCATGCTAGGTGTCGGGCGTGTGGGCGTATGCCACGAAAGATTGAGACTTGTGAGGACGTGAGGCCTAATAGCCTTTATTTATGTTTATGTTATTTCGTGTCTGCTAGGACTTGGCTGCCTTCATGTTGGAGATCATGCTTAGGCTTTATACGTGCTCACAGTAGTTATACTCAGTCATAGTGATTTTTGTACATGTTTATATCAGTCTCTGTTATCTTCTTTCTGAATACAATGTAATACTTTGATTTGGATTGCCTTCCTTTATTTATTGAAAACTGTGAGGCTAGAGAGGTACATGACTGAGTGAGGCCGAGGGCCCGTTGTGAGATATTGTAATATAGCACGTGAGTTGTCCGTGCGGACCCAAATATAATATGGCAGCACGTGATTTGTCCGTACAGCACGTGAGTTGTCTGTGCGGATCCAGATATTATATGATAGCACGTGAGTTGTTCGTGCAGCACGTGAGTTGTTCGTGCAGCACGTGAGTGGTCCGTGCAGATTAGTGCTTGGGCTGTAGGAGCCCCTCCGGAGTCTGAACACCCCTAGTGAGCGCAGATGCCTATTGAGCGTGTGCATTGAGGGATGAGGGATGAGGGATCGCGTGACAGTGTTTGCGAGGTTTCATCTATTCCGTTGTTGTTGCATATATCTGTTATTTTCCTTATAACAGTTGATATTTCATGAAACTGATATTTTACTCATGTTCATCCTTAATTGTGAAATATTATTAATCGAATTGTTCTTCTTAGCTCGTCACTACTACTCATTTCCTTTAGTTATTAATGTTACTTGCTGAGTCGGTTGTACTCGTACTACACTCTGCACTTCATGTAGATCCAGATGTGTTTGAGCGCGGAGATTGTTTAGTCCAGGTCGGCTTATCTTCGGAGACTACAAGGTAGTTTTCAGCGTCCCCAAGATCTTGTTACTCCTTCTATTTCTCCTTTTCTGGTTGTATTGGCATTTACATAGTTGTGTAATAGTTTAAGTACTTAGACACTCATGACTTAGTGACACCCCGATGTTTGGGGCTTGTTTTCCGTATTTTATTTTCAAATTTAAAGTTTAACTTGATTTTCGTGAAAATTTCTAATATTAAGAATCTTTACTTAACTACTATATCTTAAATTGGTGGTATTTTTGGGAAAATAGGCTTGCCTAGTATCACGATAGGCGCCATCATGACAGGGTTTAGATTTGGGTCGTGACATCAATTTGCCGAGTCGGGTGTAATTTTTCAAAAATGACCAGTCAGGTCGTTACAACGACTCACGTGCCAAATAGAGTTATTCTCACATAAAAGGCAAGTAAACAATAGTGTACATCTATACTCAACAATATCAAGAAAACCTCTTAACCGATAAGAGTGCTTAACTACGTGTATACTTGTGCAAGTGTCCTAACATAGTTCATACCAGCTAGTAAGCCTAAGAAAATGAACGGATAGCATGTAGAATGTTTTTCTCACAACTTTCACAAGATAAAGCGAGCACAAGTAAGTGTACCTCTACACAAGTATCAACAACAAGAATGCCCTCAGGGCATCACAAATCAATCCCTAACATAGCCCACCTTATCTCGTCACGTGTGCAATAGTAAAGTAAATGTCCGCCTAGTCTCGCCACAAGTGCATAATAATGTTCTCACATTGTCTTGTCACATGCACAACCCATATATATATATATATATATATATATATATATATATATATATATATATATATATATATATATATATATATATATCCCGCCTTGTGACGCCGTATGTGCAAATATCAATAATAACAACAACACGACAGGAACCTCGTGCAATCCCATTACAACAACCGCACGGCACAAGCCTCGTGCATCACATTAACAACAACTGCATAACAGAAATCTCGTGCATCACCACAACAAGTACAACAGCAATAATGACAACAATAAAAATCACGACAAGTAAATTAATTCACAAGGAATAACCATAATAAAGAATACTAGGCGTAATAAGAACAACTCAACAAGAAAGGAAAAAATATGTAACAACGATCCCACAATGTACAGTTCAACAACACGGAAACTAACACGAGTCAAATAATTCTGAATAAGGGCAGGTCAACTAAGTCATAGGATATCTAAGCTTCTTTTAAGGTTGTGCAATTACGAAAGAGATACAACAAATTCCATTAAAGGTAGGCAGCGAGAAGATAACCATAACCTCATTTAAGGATGTACAATTACAAAAAAGATAACTATAACTTCAAATAAAGATAAGCAGTTAGGGAAATGATAATATGGCAATAGAAGAGATAACAGCTCCAATTAAGGCACATATGAATCAAATAAACAATAAGAGCGGATCATGAAGCAATTAGTTCGAATTAAAGCAGGTAGAGGTGAAGCTAGTCATTAAGAAACATATTCATAACAAAACAACTGCATCTTCAGTGAACAAAGGACCTAAGAACCCTAAAAGGCCAATTTCAACAAATAAGTCTGAGCACGTACTCGTCACCTCGCGTACACGGACAACAATCAACATAGAAGACTCAAATCCTAAGGGGTAGTCCCCCCCCCCCACAAGGTTAGGCAACATACTTACCTCAAAGAAGACAAACCAATATTCTAAAATGAACTTCTCTGGTGAATTGACCTTCGCACGGTTCAAATCTAACCAAAATAACTTCAAAGCATAAATAAAACTCATAACGAACTATTCCGGATTATAAAGACTCAATCTTTGTCAAAATCTAAAAATCGACCCAAAATTCGACCTCGCGCCCGCACCTCGGAAGCCGACAAATTTTACAAAACCCGAACGCCCATTCCGATACGAGTTCAACCATACTAAAATTATCAAATTCCGACACCAATTCGTCCTCCAAATCATGATTTTTCATTTTGAAAACTTTCTTCAAAAACAACCACTTTCCTCAACTAAAAACACAAATTAAATGATAAGTAAAGATAAACTCATGGAATACAATAAATTGTCGGTGAAGAACACTTACCCAATCGATTTACTTGAAAACCCCACAAAGAATCGCTCAAAATCGAGCTCTACAAGTCAAAATATGATAAAAGTGGTTTAACCCTCGATTTGGAAATCGTATATTCTGCCTAGGTCTGTATGCATCGCAAACGCGGAGAAAGGGACGCGTTCGCGAAGAAGAAAATTAAGGCTACCAGGAAGTGCTCCGCGAACGCGAAGACACGCTCGCGAACGCATAGATGAAAAGGACAGGAACCTACGCGAACGCGAGATGCTAGACGCGAATACGAAGAAGGAAAAAAAGGCAAACCTTCGGGAACGCAAGAGTGTGAATGCGAACACGAAGAAGAATTATGAGGCGGGTCAGCAGACACTACGCGAACGCGAAAGGCACTTCGTGATCGCGAAAAAAGACATCAGACACCAGAACCAGTAGTTCAAGTATAGGGGAAAATGACTCGTAGCCCATCCAGAACAAACCCGAGGCCCCCCGGGACCCCGTCTAAATACACAAACAAGTTCTATAACCTAACACGGACTCGCTCGGGGTCTCAAATCACATCAAACAACGCCGAAAATACAAATCGAGCCAAGTATCGAACTTATGAACTTTCAAATCTTCCAACTTCTAAAACTCGTGCTGAAACCTATCAAACTAACCTGGAATGAAGCCAAATTTTGCAGGCAAGTCCCAAATGACATAACGGAGCTGTTCCAACTCTCAGAATCGCATTTTCGACCCCGATATCACCTAAGTCAACTATTGGTCAAACCTCTCCACCTTCCAAATCTTCAACTTTTCCAACTTCCGCCTAAATGCTTCAAATCACCTACAGACCTCCAAATTCAAATCTGGACGCACACCTAAGTCCAAAATCACAATACAAAGCTGTTGAAATCATCCAAAATTCATTTCGGTGCCGTTTACACAATAGTCAAATTCTGGTCAACTCTTACCGCTTAATCTTCCAAAACCTAAATCCTTCTTTCGATTTGACTCTGAATCATCCGGTAACTGAATTCAACCATGCACGCAAGTTGATACACGTAATATGATGCTTCTAAAGAGCTTATGCCGCCGAACGGAACTTAAATTATCAAAACGACCTGCTGGATCGTTACACTATGTAAAGAATAAAAATAAATATTAAAAATAAAAGCAGTTTGTTTAACATGAAAATGTATTACAGTTACCAATTAAGTCGCTAAAAGGCCCTGTTTGTGAAAGTTCAATTTCAAATCCTGGAAGATTTCTGCATCTCTTTCTCTCCTAAGAAGCTCCGCTGAAAGATCTCTGGATCTACATATGTTTTGCTTATGAGAGTAACAAAAGAACATAAGTAAGAAATATGAAGTGATCCGTAGAAAGTGAAAAGGCACCATATATATCAAACCCTCTTGGCATCTGATAGAGATAAAATGACGAGTTTGTTTAATAGTCATGAAGCATCCAAATTTCTCCAATTGCGTCAATGTTCGCTCTGAAATTACACTATTGGATTTATTCCATCTGCATTGACAAACTTGAAAATTTACTGTGAAATGCGATAAATGCGAATATGTGAGGGAAGTGATAAAATTATATGTAAACAACATAATTTGTATACAAACCTTTTGCAGAGCTCTCATGAAATTATCCATGATGCAATAACCATTTGGAAGTCAACCCAAACAACCTCAAAATGAGATATAACAGTACATCTAAACCCATCATTAGATTTATTTCATTAACTTCCAACAACAAACGATCAAGGAAAAAAAGATAAAGAAGATGAGGATAGGAACTGAAACATTGCTTTGCCGTAAATGGAGGTGTTTGCTGCAGACCCTTTAAACCATGAATCTCTCTTCCATTTCTCATAATAAAAAGATAAAAGCATCTTAACCATGACCATTACAACTTTAATTTGCAACTGTTACGTTGCCGTATTTTGAAACTGTCTCTTTGAAACGTTTCAAGAAAGATAAAATTAAATACTAATAATGAGGAATGACACAAACACAATATTTTGAGTTTCTACCCGTTTTCTAGAAATGAAAGAAGGAAATATTTGAGAAAAAAGATAAAATAAGAATGCTGGCTTTAGAAGACTGCCATTTCACCTAGCCAATTCTCAGCTTTATATATATATTGATGTGACAAGCTTAGAATGCATACTATGCTAAAGGTAAATTAATACTACTAAATAAGTATCAAGTAAATTCATCATAATAAATCCAAAAGAATCATCTATTCAAGTCTTTGTTTGAATTTACACACAAGTCAAATATTTATAACATGCCATAGAAAAAATATATCAAAAGGATATCAAAATTGACCATCAGCTACAAATACATTAAAAATATTAACATACAAGTTCATCTTTTTGCATATAATATTAACCATTTATCCTTCCACATCGATCTTTGAATTTCTTCTGCATTGCTTATGTGGATTACTTATGGAGAAGTTCTAATTGGCCGTGACTTTCTATCTAATGGTTTTCATATTTGCGCCCGTCAATATTTGTTCTTTCAGCTTAAGAAGCACAAACTCGCTGTATTTGAAGCAATATATTTTTTTAATATCACATAAGACTAATTAATAAACATTATTGATAGAAATTGATGCTCTGATATTTAACAGCCATCAGGAGCACAGAATCTAATGAGGTTCAAATATTCAATCCTTGCAAATATTTATCGAAAATGATAAGCTAGAGGATCTAACATTGTTTTACATACTCTCCTTGGCAGCTCTTCGGCTCCATTTTCTTCCCAAAAGATATTGAAAAAATGAGACATTAATAATGGAGAGGGGAGTCCTCTCTATAGTTATTTCCTTTAACAAATGCACACTAAAAGAAGTTAGAAATAATTATAGAAGGGAAAAAGGGAAATATAAAATAAAGAAAAGATAAATACCTTTGATGACCTAATTTGCATAAGCTTCGTGTTGTTGGAGGTAGGGGTGTACATAGGTCGGGTTGGTTCGGATTTTCTAATTATCAAACCAAACCAATTGTATCGGATTATTAAAATTAAATACCAAACCAGACCAACAAAAGTCGGGTTTTTAAATCTCGGTTTTTCTCGGGGTTTCGGGTTTTTTCGGGTTTTTTCGGTTTTTTTCATAAAGTCTTCATAGCATAAAATGTAAAATATGTGCTACACATATTTCTTTAATCCTAGTAAGACAGAACTATATAAGGTGTTTTCAATAAAATAACATATCTATGAGATGAGTCATGGCATTTTACTAACATATTCAACAATAAAGATAATAAAATCGTATAAAATAAATACTATTAATAAGCCATAATGTAAACAATTATAATTTAAAATTATGACTAATAAGTACTATTATTTACATGACTAACCACTAAAAGAAAAATAAGTTATACATTTTGTCTAAACAATGGAAAAACTAAAAAATAGATATCCAACACTATTTTCATTCGTAGTACAATCGAATTGAATGTCTTTAATTAGTATTAGTATTGAATTTATTTTGGTTCAAGATTTATTTGAGTTATCAACATTAATGTACTATAAAACTTATTGGAGCATCCAAAAATTATAAGCTCAAGCTTTAAAAGATAAAACTATGAAAAAGCTTAAGAAATATTTATAACCTATACACTATCATAAATATTTTTATGCATTAAATATATTTAAAACTTCTATACATATAATGTCGGGTTGGTTTGGTTCGGTTTGACGTTTTTTAGTTAAAACCAAACCAAACCAAATATAGTCGGGTTTTTTTTTTCTAACACCAAACCATAGCCGGATTTTTTTTCTCGATTTGACTCGAATTATCGAGTTAGTGCGATTTGTCGGTTTCATTTGTACACCCCTAGTCGGAGGCAACAAAATAAAGGGGTTTATATGAGCCAAAAAAGCAAGGTCGTTACTATTTATGTGACTCTTCACTTTTTTTTTATCCCCACTAATATAACTCTTCATTTCTTTCTTTATTAGCACAATTAGTAAATAAATAAATAAGAACGGGCAAGGCAACTGAAGGGGTTAATGTAGCCCGTCACTATTACATCTCATATTGTGAATTGCCACATGGTAGCCTATATAACCAATGTGCACGTCAGTTACAAGTTAATTAATTAATTTCTCTCTTTTTATATTCCATAACTGATTCTCTTCAAAAGAAAGTAGTAATTACACTTTTTTGTACATTCCATAACTGAAATCTCCTCATCCATGAGCCTCAGTTTCGTTATTAGTTCTAGGTAGTAATGATTTTTTTATATTAAAACTAGAGAAAAAATATGAAATAACTAGAAAAAAAGATAAATATGATTGTTGGCCATATAGGGATGCCACATCAGCTGGTCAATCCCCATCTTTATATATTTACTAGTTTAAAATTAAATTTAAAATGTGTATGTTTATGAAGTGATAAATGTTAGATCCGATTTATGTAGTTCAACGAAGGAAGAAACCCTACGACCACAAAAGTCCTAAGATGTTTTATTGTGATTCCTGCTTTTGCCTACAATTTCTGAAGTTATTCAATCATTTATTTTTTCTCTTTTAGGATAAGTAAAGAATAATGAAATTAAACGATAAACTTGTAACAATTGGATTAGCCCCTCCAAAAATTAGATAAGTAATGTAGTCATGCAGGCATTAAACTATGTCATCACCTTGTGATTTAAGATTTCTAGTAAAGCTTTAAAATATTACTGATATCAAACAAATATAAAGATTGGCCTCCAAAATTCGAAAATAATTTATAAACTGACTCTATAAGTGTTTATCTATCTTGCATTTCTTATAAGTTATAATATTAGGCTGTTAATATGCACATAAAATTATGATTTCAACCTTTCTCATCGTTAAAAGCATAAGCTAAGGAAAAAAGAAAGAACTTCTAAACTATTAGTAAAGATTGAGCACATTTACTTGTCATGAATCCTAGCATAACATGAGACGCTAAGAAAAAATGAATTTTCAGGAGTCCTTAGCACATCATGAAACATCAATAAAGGAAGAAACTACATAAAACTAAAAGAGAGATGGAAATAACATAGACCCATAATATTGTTAATGTATGTACACTTTAAATCAAGTTTCTTTAGAAAATCAGAAGCCTTATATATATAGATAGATAGATATATTCAATTTTGCACTCAAATTATGCATATGAATAGACATTATGTATTCGATACCCTTAAGCAACACACTCAATAAGAAGAAGAAAATCAAAATTGAGGAAAAATATATGACGTCATGAATAACTAAAATGAATGTCCGGATATGCAAGTTTACTCTATATTTTGCTCCAAATTAAATGAAATATCAATATCACACCAAGTTAATAATGGTTTAGTATGAGCGGAGCTAACAACATTATATTTCTTCTAAAGTCAGTGGCTAAAGGCCTAAATAACTGTTTCATCGAATCACTATAGTACAAATTTCGAAAGAACAATACATTAGGAAACTATGTCTATTGTATCAGTTGCATATCTGAATGATACAATATTTTTGTGAAGCACTTAAACGTTGATGCTTATAATAGCCTAGTAAACTTTGATAACAAATGTGTCCCAAGTGATACAAACGATGGCGGTAATATTTTGAACCCTATTTAGCCAGAGGTGGACCTACCTTGTCTTTGGAGGGTCACGGCACCCCGTTAATTTCGGCAGAAACTATGTATATATATTTTAATATATTTATAAATACAGTTGGGACCCCTTAAATAATTTACGTGCAAACACAAAAGCTTGACCGGAGGAATGGTTGAGTAGAGTGCTTTAGTTTCCTCCCTTTAGTGGTTGATGTGGGTTCGAAACTCATGTTTAGCTTTTACTCCTTCTTTTTGTAACATCAGTTTTTTTTTCCCAAAAATCAGTTTTAATTTAGTACTAGTATATACTGGTCAACTTAATTAATTTTATTCTTTTTGTAAATATCACCGTTTAAATCAAAAACTTCAAATTACAACTTATTGCTCCACAAATGAAAAAATATAAATACTTTCTGTCACAACCTTCTTCAACAATCACTTTAATAAAGTAGTGAGCATCGTCAACTCTGACTCCCCGATGAGTACTGAGAATTTGAGACTCTTCTTCAAATACTTTACTATTAACACACCCTTAATATTGCTTTTTTGTGTAAGTTTTTGATAATTTTAAAGTTTGAACACCCTTTTGATCATTGACTCCTTTTTAATTAAGAAAAAACTAGAAATTTTAAAGTTTGAAATAGACTTAAATCAAACACCTTCGCTTCCCGTAGCATCCATTTTGCGAAAATCTCTCTATGTTCGATACTTTTTCTTTCTTTAGAACTTTTTTTAATACTTAGATGATAAGTTATCGATCATAATCATTAAGTTTTTAAAGAGTTGCACGCCAAATTTTATCACTAGTAATTAGCATCTAGGTGCACGTCGAATTTTATTACTAGTTATTAACATATAGTGATGCCCCCGTAGTATTTAAATTCTGAGTCCGCCTCTATATCTAGCTATAATATAAGTATCTTTCCTTTGCTCAAATAAAAATGATACAATGCACTTCTCAGTTGAACCCTTTACTCGTTGGTTGAATACCTAGGGGCTCTCGCATATATCGCTATCAAAAGTGATATGATATTTATATGACAAGAAGTACATGTGAAAGTTATCTGGACATATGAAAAGTCAATATGAGAAAATAAAGTGGGATTATAAAAGTTGTCTTTAAATATATATATATGATGCATGTATAAGAATTTAATGACCTTTGCACAATTTTAAGTGCACGTTTCAAGAGAAGCTGTTCAATTTCAAAACAAATGGTAGGTGAATTTATCATTTGTTACAAAAATTATAGGAGTAGAGTTTACGTGAGTGACAAAAAGTTGTTTAAATTCTTATAGTCATTTTAGTAATTCAACTTTGAACTTATGGGGCTTCCTATCTATATTATAATTAATTTCTTGACAGATGTGATGCGCGTGTATCTCATATGAATGAGTATCAAAATTTTGATATTACATAAAATATTATCAAAAATATATTTCAATTGTAAAATGAAGTCATTAAATGAAAAGTGAAAGTTTTTACAATTAATAAATATTGTTCCTATTTAGCTAATTCAATAAAAAAAAAATTCTAATGACTGACAATTCCCTTATTCTATAGTCTATGAGTTATGTATTTTCTTTAGAAGCTAATAGCACAAACTGTTGATTCATCTTGACATTGTTCACAATAATTCTTCACTCCAAATATATGACCTATGTATTTCTTTGAGAAAATAGTTGGTAAAGGAAAAGATTGAAATATATGTAATAGCTTAAAAGAAAAGAAAAAAAACATGACCATATCTTTTCCAGAAAATCCAAAAGAACAGGATATGAAATTTGTGTAAATTTAATAACTTAAGATTTTTGTTGTTAAGGATTTATTTGGTTTTTTTGTGCAAACTAATTTTGATAATTAAGAAAGAGACTGTCACATATTAGTAAATTAATTAATTTTATTAAAGCAATGATAATTAACTCAGAACAATATCTTGATCTGGTAATTAAAGTAAAAAATGAAAATAAATAACAAACAATTCAATAATTTGGTAATATCATAAAAGTAAGAGCAAATGAGGAAGATATTATTTGAAACAACAATACATCTAATGTTGCTATGTAGTGACTCTTTGTTTCTCTGTCTGACAAAAAATTTATTAGTCATTTCATATTTGAATTCGGCAAAAAAAATATTAGTTAAATTGTATTATGAGATATAGTACATCATAAGATGTTGCGAGTTTGATATTATTATACTTTATAAAATTATAAAAATTTATAAGTAGTTCCAATATCGATTGTCATACGCAAGAAATATTTGAAAAGAAATAAAGTAGTCTAATATGAGATAGGCCAAAGTAGTTCCAACTATACCATACCTCAAAAGTAAAACGTCTTCATTCTTAATTCCTCATTACAGTCTTTGGGAGGGAAAAGATGCTATCGTCTTTAGTGATGATAGCATTTAACTTTCTACTTATTTATTGCACCAAAATGATTAATAACAACAGTGTGTTGCTTATTAAGAATATGAATAAATAGGAGTATACAGTTTCATCATAAGAACTAAACAAGAAAAATAGACTTACCTATAAATCTGCAACTTTTCTGTGTTGTTTTTTTCTAATGGTGATGGTTATACACATACTGCTGATCTATAACTCTTATATAAACTCATATATTGGTAATATTCTTCAACATATACAATAATTAATTAACAATTTATTGTGATAACGGATATCCATTAATTGGTGCAAATGGAGAAAGGATGATGGCAGAGAAACCCAAAAATTTTCTAACACCACAATGTAGCTTAATTTAATCTAGGAGGTAAAAACGTTTTGGTGGTTTTAGATTTCAATTCCTACGTTCAGGGCAGCCATGATACACCATTTAATAAGAGCCTAATTAAATAGAAAATTTAATTTCGAACACACAAAATGAAGTATCATAGATTTAAGTAGAAGGTAAAGTAATTAAAGTCCTAATTTATGAGCAATTTTTTCACACATTTCGTTGAGAAGAACATGAGGGAGAAAAGGCGTAAAGCATTTAATGGGAGATATTTCAAAGGTTAACTTAAGAGGGTAATATTGTCACTCAGTTTTTGAAGAATATTTTTGCAAAATAACTTTGATTAAAAGTCTTCACACTTATAATATAGTATGATTTAGATTTAGATTTAACCAATTATCCCCACAATTAATTTCTAGATCACATTTCACTTAAATATTAATATACTTCATATACCTTACCATCATGGTCATGTGGTATAGCACAACTCCATAAATACGGGGTAATATAGCTTGGACCATTTTTCATCCCAAAATATCAACCTTCGATTCGTTTACCCTCTCGCCTTCACGACTTTACTTATCACTTGTTTCAAATAACATAATACTTATAACCTCGAAAATAATCTTGTCCTTGAACTTATGTTAATTATCTTACGATAAATCAAATATACAAAATTACGGGATGTAACATCCTTCTCCCCTTAGAAACATCTGTCCCCAAATGTTAACTCTTAAAGGATTGCGAAAATAGTGCATAACAACATTAAATCACTTCATATACTTTGAAAGAGGATTTCATTTCAAAGGTTACATCAGTTGACTTACAACGTAGTTTCACGTACAAAAACACGGGGTGTAACACTCTCTCTTTTCAATTATTTGTGATGTTTTATATTTTCAGACAGTATTTTTACTAGTCCGACTGTGTTGTCATTTGGATGCTCATGTACATAGTGACACCCCATTTTGGGAGTGTGTTGTATAAAGACAGTATCTTTTATCAAAAAAGTTTTGGGATTTTACTCTTAAATTTATTTATTGTGTTTTCTAACTTAAAGGAATTTGTGTTTTATTGAGGTTGTCGTCTTGCATAGTATTAAGATAGGCGTCATCACGACAGGTAAGATTTTGGGTCGTGACACTACCTTTGAAATATATGTGTAACGACCCGACCAGTTGTTCTGATCTCTAGCACGTCGTTCGGCAGTTTGAGACCATGAGTAGCTTCACTTCAAGTATTATGACTTGTACGTGTGGTTGAAATTGAGTTTCAGGAAGTTCAGAGTTGATTTAGAGAGGAAATTCTCATTTCGGAAGCTTTAAATTGGGAGAATTCACTCAGGTGTGATTTATGAGTAAACTAACTCAGAATCGGGATTTGAAAGTTCCAACAGGTTCGTATGATTATTTTGGAGTTGGGTGTATGTCCGGATCGGGTTTTGGATGACCCGGAAGCGTTTCGGTGCCTATTGTGGAAAGTTAGCATTTTGGAAGTATTTCCTAAATTTGGATTGAAGTGCATTTCAATGTTTTCTATGTCCGGTTGGGATTCCGAGTCTGGGAATAGCTCTGTATGGTGATTATGGTCTTAGGCATACGTCCAGATTTGGATTCGGAGGTCCGTAGGGTAATTTGGAACATTTCGGAGGAAGTTGGAAAAGTTAAATTTTGGAAGGTTGACAGGTTTGACCAAGAGTTGGCTTTGGTGATAGCGGGGTCGGAATGCAATTTCGAGAGTTAGGACAACTCCGTTGGGTCATTTGGGACTTGCCTGCAAAATTTGGTGTCATTTGGAGTTGATTTGATATGATTCGGACGCTTGGTTGCGATTCTAGAAGTTCTTAAAGTTCATTGTGATTTTCATGTGTTTTGGCATCTGATTCGTAGTTCTAGAGGTTATTCCGGTGTTTTGATTGCGCGGGCGAGTTTGTGTTGTGTTACACTTGTTTTTATGTTGCGTCGCATTTCTTCAAGCATAAATGGTATCACAATAAGCAAACGAGCTCCAAATTCAGTTTTTATTGAACTATTAGATCCGTATCGCAATTATGGAGCCATAGCAAAAAAATCATCGAATTTGGACATCATATGATGGAGTTATGCTCATTTCCGTATCGGGGAGACTGTTGGTTTCTTGTGTGGTCGCAATTGCAAACTTTTTGTCGCAAATGCGACCTTTGCCAGCCCTGTTCTTGTTCGCAATTGCGAAGGCTTCTTCGCTTTTGCGAGGGTTCGCTTTTGCGAGGGTTCGCTTTTGCGAGGGTTCGCTTTTGCGAGGGTTCGCAATTGCGAACCCTGAATCGCAAATGCGACATCTGCAGCTTGTTTTCAAGTGTGTAATTTGGGTTTTTACTTCATTGTATCATATTTTGAACCCAAGGTCCGAGAGTGGGCGATTTAGAAAGAGGATTTTCGTATCAAATCATTGGGTAAGTGCCTCTAACAAATTTTCAACTATATTTTGTGATTATACCTTAGAGTTAACATCAAAATTCATGAGAATCTAAAGGAAAATTTGGGGAAAATTGTAAAATCTTTAAAAATGTAAAATGATGATTTGAAGGACGAATTGGTATCGTAATTTGATAACTTTGGTATTGTTGAACTCCTATCGGAATGGGCATTCGGGTTTTGTAAATTTTATCAGGTTCCGAGGTGCGCTCCTGGGGAGTTAACTTTTGTTGACTTTTTGCAAGTTGTATAAGGATCATAACTTTGTTAATTGGAATTGTTTTCTCTTGCATTTCTTGATGTATTTAAGTCGTCTTTGGCTAGATTGAGCCGAGCAGTGATGAATTGGTAAAGGAAAAGTTAAATTGAGTATTGAGTTAGCCGAATTGAGGTAAGTCTCTTGTCTAACTCTGTGACGGGGAAACTACCCCTAGGTGATATATTTAATATGTGTAACTCGTTGCGGAGGCTACATACGTACGAGGTGACGAGAGTCCGTACGTAGTTAGACTCATGTTATTCTCTGGGTAGACGTAGGTTCACACCGTGCTATACTTGCACTATATGGATTATCTTTGCTCGCTTAAATTCTTTTATTTCGCATTATGACTTGGGACTAGACATACATAGAGTGATAGAGTCGCTATTGTAGAGACTTCACGAGTTTCATTATTAGTCATGGAACAATTGTACTCCTCTTATGAAATTGTTTCCGCGATATATCTATATGTTTCATTGAAAGGTTTTTCGTTAAAGAAATTATAACTCACATGTTTATTTGTAAGTGGGGTCAAGGACCCATTAAAGCTTCTTATTCTAATTGGATTGGGTCGTTCACCTCGGCAGGATTTATGTACTACATTATAATGGGATCGGGTTGTTCGCCTCGACAAGATTTATGTACCACACTCTCATGGGAGCGGGTCGTTCACCTCGGCAGTTTAATAGATGCATATATGGTTCGTGTCGTTCGACTCTCGGCAGTGCACAGATTATGATGGGATCGGGTCATAGGACGCGGCATTTCTATAAAAATATCTTCATGAATTTGTGCGTAATATTTGTCCATAAGCCAGTGTATCTGTGAGTTTGTTTTCCTTGTTTGAATTATGACGACCCATTATGGTGAGGTCCGCTATATATATACATATACATGCTCCATGTGAGGAGGAATTTGCTAATTGAGAGCTTGAGCCTATTGTAAAAAGGGAATCGTATCACGTATTATTACTTGTCTATTTCATTTATTTACTCTGCCTCATATTTGTTCACCTCTTTATTGTACCTGATGTTATTGGACCTTTAGGGAGTGTCGATGTCAACCCCTTGTCACTACTGCTCCGGGGATAGGCTAGATACTTACTGGGTACACGTTGATTTACGTACTCATACTACACTTACTGCACATTTTTATGCAGGTACATTATGTATGGTGATCCTTTGGGCATGGAGGCGCGGATGATGCTGAGACTTACCGCGAGCTGCATTTCATGCTACGATCCGCAGCCGACAGAGTCTCCTTCAGAGTTGTTTATATTTTTCCTGTCTAATTCGTGTCCTGGACAGATGCTATATTTTATTTTACTTAGTAGTTGACACTCATGCACTTGTGACACCGGATTTTAGGGGTGTTTATGGGTTATTCTTCATTGTAATTCAATAAATACTATAACTCACTTTGAAAATCACATTTTGTATTACGTAATTAAAGAAAAATTCTGGTTTCAAATACTAATATGAGTAATCAATATAATCATCTATTGTTGGCTTGCCTGACAGTGGTGTTAGGCGCCATAACGACCTTTAATAGATTTTGGGTCGTGACAACATGGTATCAGAGCGCTAGGTTCACTTAAGTCTCATGAGTCATGAGCGAGTATAGTAGAGTCTTGCGGATCATACAGAAATGTCTGTACTTATCTTCGAGAGGCTACAGGGCTGTTAGGAGAACTTCCCTCCTTGATTCCTCATCGTGCAATTTGATTCTTTTGAGGCTTGTGCCTTTATCTCTTTCCTATTAAATCTTATGTGACGTGAAGCACTTATTATCAATTGGAATCGAGGAATTTTAGTGATACTATAGATGTGGTACAGGATGTTTCTCCCTGCGCATTCGAGCAAGTCATTATCGTCTTCTTGCGGAAGTATGTTCTATCATTTTGGCTCCGTAGTTGTGTTTTCAATGATCTCGAGGTTGCGTGCAGATTGCTATGATATTCAGACGTGTTATCGCACATTATTAGTGCAATGGTAGGGTGATTGTCTATGTGTCGAGGCAGTGAATGAATTGAAAGGAGGATTTCTTGGTGCATGATTTTGGGGTTCTGCATTTATACCTAGTGGGGGAAAGACAATCGGTCTATGAATGCTCAGGCTTTAGTCGATAGAGTAGCGAGACTTGATATTCCCTAGTGTGGTGGGATTCTCATTTTTATGTGGTGTCTTCGTTCTTGTTGTAACACATCAAGGTTCGTCGGTGTTATGGTCTTCTTTGATTTTTGGCCTTCGGGGAAGGGTGTTGTGAAATGGTGCCTGAGGAGTGGTTGTCAGAGATAGCAGTGTGTAGCGGTTCAGAATCAAATTGGCTTTTCTAATATTGATGGCTCAAGAAAGAGGATCTTTTAGGAGGTTTAGAGTTGGTAGTGTCTTATTTGTTCAGGTGCTACAGGTATGGATTTGATTAGGGGCAGTATTCAGGCAGTGAAGGATAAGGAAGGGCATGGCGAGAGGTGTCTCACAGTGGTTGGATTACTAATAGGTTAAGTATGAAAAGCAGAGTCGAGAAGTTGCTTAAAGGATAGGGTTTAACCAAAGTGGGAGAGTATAAGAGTAGCATATGGGTTCTGTGGTAGGATAGACACACACCTAGAGGAAAGTTTAGAGCAACTTGGGAATCATGATGGACAGTGACTAGGTCCACGGATTTTATTTGGATGCAACATGACTTCGAGTTTGGAATGCATTGTTGGGCTTTCAGTTGATATCGATGGGAAACAAGGAATTCTCGGTGGGTCCCAGGGTGATGTAATTTTAGCTTCAAGCTAACTGGGGGAGCCCCACCGTCTATGATTGGGTCGCGTGGTTGTATGCTTGTGCAGTTTCAGGGGTTTATTGGTATGTTACACCCCATGTTTTCGTACCTCAGAATAAGTCGTAAGTCATTTGATATAAGCTCGGAAATGAGATCGTCTTTGAAAGTACAAAGATTAGGTTAATCATGTTACCTTGGAGGTTACAAATCTTAAAGATCATGTATAAAAAGTACCAAGAGGGTTGAAAGGCTTAGAAGCTAAACAAATTGAAGAAAATAAGTTTCGTCAAATGTCGACAAGTTGGAAACGTTATAACATGTACTTTTGGGGTTATACTATGGTGCTTAACATGATAAGGAGGTTATGTTATACGTTATTTTAGTCATATTGTAAATGTGTGTTAGTTTTTGAAGTCAAGCGAGTTGTGGAACAAAAGTTGGCAAAGGTCATCCCAAGTTACATTCATAAATGTGCTGAAAATTAAGTCAAATACAGATGAGCTTTTCTCCAAATATACTTGGAATTATGGGGTGATCTACCTACCAAATTTAATATCTACAATTCTAGTTTCTAACTCATTTAAACGCTCATCGATACGACATCGCAGTAGAGAGATATTCACATTTTTGCGAGACTGCGCAAGCAGCTCTCATGGGACCCACAAAGTCGGTGTAAAATTCAGCGTGTATTTAAGTTAATTATATATCGTTTTAACTCATTTTTCTTATCCAAAACAGTTCCTAAACCCTCCTAAATTATCTCAAGGATTCCTCCATGATTCTATGGTGAAAGCCTAAGATATAAACATGAATTCAACACTAGAAATCTCGTGGTGCTTGTTAGATCGTAGTTCTTCATCTTGTGGATGTTTTGGAGGGTTCTTCAAAGGTAAGTAACCTCAAATTTCGTGTTTTATTTATGATTAATCTAATAATCAGTACCTCCTTCATATGTATTAGAATTTCAAGGCGAAATACAAGTGTTTACACACCAACTTGAACACAAAGTTGATTCAAGAAGAGAATACAACTCCTATAGTGTTGTGGTGTGATTGACGGTTGTTGTGAGCTAAACCAGCTAGGTATTTCAAGTTGTATGTACTTCATAAGATAATTAAATCATTTTCTTGGTTGTGCTTAAGTTCAATCATGTGTTGGTTGAGTTGTTTGAGTGAAAATCTACAAGATAGTAATTGACATGGCATGAGGAATCGTTATCTTTTTTTGTGGGTTGTGTTGAGGCTATATATATGGTTTGTTTTGGTTGGAAATTGTTATAAATAGTATTATTATATTGTGTCTGCTGTATTTAATCTTATCTATGTGCTAATTCAATGGATTGAAGAAGATAACCTGAAAAAGAAGAGGTTGACGATACAGGCTAAGGTGCTAGGCGTGTGGACTATATTTGAAGACTATGCTTATGATGTTTTGGGTTGAAAATGATATGATAAGCATAAGTATAATGTTATAGATGTTTAGGCAGATTCATGGAAAAGTAAATGAATTCAAACCATGTTTTCTTAATCATAAAGCGAGCTTGCCGCTCAGAATAGTTGTTGAACTAATCGGAGAGCTTATTGTGAATTACATTGTTGTTGTTTGGGTTGTTTGATGACTTTTGATAACATATGGGATGTTATAAAAATAGGGGAAGTGCTGTCCATTTACTTGTATAATATTGGTTTCCAAATATGAGAGTTACAAGACTTATATGATGGCGACGAAGTCAGTTTACTCATCGTAGACGTAAGAACATCATATTGAGCTTGCTTGACGATTGGATAGAATATTTCAAAGGTATTTTAAGACACTTCCTTCTTTTTTTGGCATGATCTAAAGTGAAACGAACATACACGATACGCTATTTCATAACGAATCTACTCCTAGCAACTAAGATTTTCCATGTTGTTCTTTTCTTAGAAAGTTATCCAAAGAAAGTATGTATGATCCTTGAATATTAGTGAAGTTCTAATTGATGGTATGATTTCCATAATGTTAATCGAAAGTGCAATGACCTTACGTCACTCCGAAAGTCTTAGTTTGTGATTCTATGAGTCCAACATGAATTATATATGTATCTACTTTACTCTGTCGAGCAGCGTTGTAGTCGGCCGGGTATGACACCTATTGTGCATCCACTGATCAATTGGGTTTACCGAGCTCCACATGGTCGGGTATGATTCTACCGAGCCTTATGATGGCCGGGTACGTTTTTATCGAGTCCTCTTCGAGGCCGGGTACGATATGATGATGATGATGATGCCCACAGAGACGTATGTTTTTAAAAGATTATGTACATAAATGTATCACGCATTTCATGCCACTATCTCTCAGAGGCACTCAGATGCTACATGTTGTATCTCCTATATCTCTCTTTACATTACTGTTCTTATTTATGATTTTTTGCCTTACATACTTAGTACATTATTCGTATTGACATCTTTTTTGCCTGGGGTCATTGTGTTTCATGCCTGCAGGTCCCGATAGATAGGTTGACAATCCTCCTAGTAGGCTATCAGCTCAGTGAAAAGTGTTGGTGCACTCCAGTTTCTCCGGAGTTGCCTATTTGGTCAATATGATTTGGACATGTATTGATTCGTATGACGGGACCCCGTCCCGACCTTTATGATGTTTATGCACTCTTAGAGGCTTGTATACATATGTTAGGTATATGGATACTTGTATGTCCTTGTCGGCCTATGTTTTGAGTTTACAAATGATCATGTCAGCCTTATAGGCCCGTATGTCACATGTAGAAATTTCTATATCATGTTAGGTCGTCCTATGTCTAGTATTCCCTTAAGTTTATTTCGGTTATGTCATGATTACCCTTTTGGCACATTTACCCATGATAATACGTTAAGAAAGATATGTTACATTGATACTCGGCTGAGTAAAGTACCGGGTGCTCGTCGCAGCCTTTCGGTTTGGGTCGTGACAAAAGTGGTATAAGAGAAGTTTTGTTTTAGGGAGTCTACAAGTCGTGTCTAGTAGATTCTTGTTTATGGGTGTGTTATGCACCACACTTATAAGCAGGAGGCTAAATGGCATTTAGGACTGTCACTCTTTCTTCTTACTCTAGATCGTGTGGTGGGGCTCAGTTGTAAGAAATAAAACTCCTAAATTTTATTATTCATAATACAATAATGCGTACATCTAGAAAGACAGTTGGTAAGAGATTGAATGTGGATGTGGAAGAGTTGAGTCAGAGGAACTCAATTTCGCATCATGCTTTTGATGAGTAAATGTGAGGTCTACAACAGATCATGTGTGTACTAAGATGTGTAAGTTTCTTGATAAGGAGATATAAGGAAAGAATATCTATCCACCCATATGGTAAAAAGAAATAAGAGAATCAGAAGGTAGATACAAGTTTCAGCAAGTAAAAGAAGCAAGATGAAGAAGGGTACGAGGTACCTAGTCTATAAATATTATCAGTATTTATAATTCATACATAGAAATATAAGTATTTTGAGTTACTTTCAACAGTAACATAGATATATACAATTGACCATACCCATCTCAATTATTCCCTATGGGAGCTACCATACCAGTAGGATTTACAATCTCTACATTCTCCACCAAATGCTTAGTAATGTCAACTTTCACTAGTACTCTAGCATAGGAAATTTTATTCAGCTTTGCTGTAAATTTGTCAGTATACATTGGTAATCCTATAGCACCAGCCACCTTGCTCAAGGCATCAACAGTCCAGTATCCAACAGGTAAACTAGGGAAATGAATCCATAAAGGAATTGTAGTTATACACTTAGGGTCAAAATGGAAATTCCTTTCCCAATTCTGTAAAATAAATGGCTTGTTGTGATACGAATAAGGCATGTTTGCATAACAAGATCCCTTTCCTCAACTGTTGTGAATCGAAACACATAGTACCCATCTTTGTGATATAGAATCTGGGGTTTGGTTACAAAATCCCACACAGATTCTACATAACTTTCCATAGATTTCTCATACGGAGCATCACCAAGCACATACCCAATTAAAGCAGTCGCCTAGTGTTCATTAAGCTCATTTACATCTTCTTCAACAATTTGAATGACTATCTTACCACCTCGATGACTTGGCAGAACATACTACAGTCGCATCCCCATATGAGAGTTGTGATTCTGTTGCCTGAGTTCTTTTGCATGAAGATCCTTCTCCTTCCCAGCCCCTGCTGCTGCTCTAGACTGCTCTTGATCTAGAGATGGTTGTGCTGAAGATCCAGCTTCAGAGAATTGTAATCTTCTCGGGCTAGTTGGCAATTGGTCCTTGCACTTTTAAGTTTCCTTCTCCTTCACTGAATTTGTACTATTCCATTGGTTAATATTACATTCATCATCCTCACTTAGCTCATTTTCCTCTCAAATTGGTTAAAGTCGAGTGGGGATAAAGCTTCCAAATGTTAATGGAGTGAATGACTGCATCCCTGAGGTCGTCGGTGTTACAGTAGCGGTCACTGGTGCTGTTTGTTTGCGTCTTCTTGCCATCGACAGTGCACGTTAGCCTCCCTTGGATTATCGTGCGCCGAGAGCATTTATGCCAATTCTATAGTTAATTGAAGGAAAATACAAGAGGTTACAGGACTTGAGACAATAAAAGAGTATAAGCCATAAAGTCATATCCCATTTCGAGAAATGAGTTGGTGACTCCAACATGATTACCAGAAGGAAAAGTTAGACCCCTGGTGTAACAGAAATAAGTATGGGATAGTGAACAAGATAAACTGAACATGATTAGGGATCAGAAGATTTGATAATAGTCAGCATCATGTGAATTTCAGAAATAGCATTCCGATAATAATATAATGGACAACAAAAGAATAACTTTTAAAGTTCGTTCAGGAAGACGCTTCCCTAAAGAAAGCACTGTGAGCATATATATGCTTAAGGTACTAAGTGTGCCAGTTACACTAGGTGTCACCCTTGTGCATAAAGAATTCAGATATCCCTGGTACAGAAGGGTTACCATAAGGCGAGTAAAGGTCATTGATGATGTGAAAAGACGCCAATGATGAAAAAGTAAAACATCTATAGGTAGATCATCGTAGTACTAAGTCTTAGTCCCAAAATAAATATGCAGTGCTGGGGGATCTCCCAGAATACGTCTGTAGTCCCAAAGTAAATATGCAAGACAGGGGGGATCTCCCGGAATACGTCTGTAGTCCCAAAATAAATATGCAGTGCTGGGGGATCTCCCAGAATACGTCTGTAGTCCCAAAGTAAATATGCAAGACAGGGGGGATCTCCCGGAATACGTCTGTAGTCCCAAAATAAATATGCAGTGCTGGGGGATCTCCCAGGATACATCTGTAGTCCCAAAGTAAATATGCAACTCAAAAATGACATGACAGTTACAGCATGAAATGTACAGTTTAGACTAAATGCAATCAAGGAAAATAGGAATCTACCTAATCATGTTGCACATAATTTCAAGTAGACAGTCAAAACATGTAGCATGCTTTCCTAATTTAAACAAGGTAATTGAACATAATAGTGCAGTTCAACCAAAGGAAAAAGGTTTATGATTTGGAAGAAAAATAGGAGTTTTACAACAATAGCCCGTGTACGTACTCGTCACCTCACGTACACGGCACTCATACACCAAACAATACCAATCATCCTAAGGGGAAGTTCCTCCACACAAGGTTAGGCAAGCCATTTACCTCGAACCGCTCAACTCAATCTGAAACCACGCTCTTTCCACGAGTATCCAACTCTGAATGGCCCAAATCTAATCAAATCAATTGCATAATATAAATAATACTACAAGTAACTATTTTAGCTAAAGAATTCGAAGCTAAGGCAAGGAAATAGGGAAAATGCCCAAAAAGTCTCCCCGGTCCCACACTCGAAATCGGGTAAGAGTTACCAATTTAGAACACCCATTCACTCACGAGATCACTCGTCCAAAATTCATCTAAATCCGATGCCTAAAACTCGATCAAAACTAAGAATTTCAATTAGGGAACTTTTCCCCCAATTTCCTACATTTCTCACCCAATTCCCTTGATTAAATGAGGAAAGCTACAATAAATTAATGCAATAAAACCAAATCCGAGTAAGAAATCGTTACCCACAAGATTCCTATGAAAACCCCTCAAAGTATCGCTTTCACCTGAGCTCAAAATTAAAACAAATGGAGTGAAATGAACTAACCGTCGATTATGTCCCTTTTTCTGCCCAGCGATCCTTGCACCTGCGGCTCTTGGGTCGCACCTGCGATGCCGCACCTGCAGAAATCCATCGCGGGTGTGGAATCCACTTAAGGGGACTGGGTCCTCATCTGCGGAAGATGGGCCACACCAGCGTGTGCGCGCTTGGGGAGTCTTGTCCGCACTTGCGTTCCTAGTCCGCACCAGCGATGTCTTGGCCGCATTTGCGAGCATCACAGATGCGAAACACCCTCGCACCTGCGACCCCTGGCCAAGCTTCCATTTCTTGCATCTGCGCTTCCTTCTCCGCACGTGCGATTCCGCACCTGCGGTTCCCACTTTGCACGTGCGAAACACCAGGCACCAGAAAAAAACTACAGCAATGGCCTAAGTCTAAAAATTCATCTGTTAAGCATCTGAAACACACCCGAGGCCCTCGGGACCTATACCAAACATACCAACCAATCCTATAACACCATAAGAACTTATTCAGGTCTTCAATACACATTGAACAATATCAAAAACATGAATTGAGCACGAATTCAAACCCAGGGAACTTTGAATTTTCCAATTTCTACAAACGATGTCAAAACATATCAAACCTTGTCCGAATGACTTCAAATTTCACACACATGTCACAAATGACACTACCGAACCGACATCCACTTCCGGAATTCCATTCCGGGCTTGTTATCAAAATTTCAACTGCCGGTCAAAATGGCCAAAAATCCAACTTCCGCCAATTCAAGCCTAAATCTACTACGGACCTGCAAAACACATTCCGAACACGCTCCTAATCCCAAAATCACTTAACGGAGCTAACGGAATTCCATTTCGGAACCGTCATCACACAGTTCTGACTACGGTCCAAATTTTAAGATTTAAGCTCTTATTTAGGGACTAAATGTCCCAAAACACTTTCAAACTCACAACCAAACCTCCTGGAAAGTCACAAAACATAAATAAATATGGGGAAAGCAGTTATTAGGGGATCGGGACTCTAACTCTCAAAAGAATCGGTCGGGTCGTTGCATCCTCCCCCTCTTAAAACAATTGTTCGTCCTCGAACGAATATAAAGACATACCTGAAGCTGTGAAAAGATGAGGGTAATAGCCTGCATATATCCTGATCGGTCTCCCAAGTCGCCTCCCTGACCGGCTGACCCCTCCACTGGACCTTTACTGAAGCAATGTTCTTTGACCTGAGCTTTTTGACCTGCCTGTCCAAAATAGCTACTGGCTCCTCAACATAAGATAGATCCTTGTCAAACTGGGCTGAGCTGAAATCCAATACATGAGTCGGATCACTGTGATACTTCCGGAGCATAGTAACGTGGAATACCGGATGAACTCCTTCTAGGATAGGAGGTAAGGCAAGCTCATAAGCAACTTCCCCAACACGCTGCAATATCTCTAAAGGACCAATGAACCTCGGTCTTAGCTTGCCCTTCTTCCCGAATCTCATGACGCCCTTCATAGGCGACACCCGAAGCAAGACCCGCTCTCCAACCATAAACACCAAATCACGAACCTTATGGTTCGCATAACTCTTCTATCTGGACTGGGCTATGCAAAGTCTATCCTGAATCACCTTCACCTTATCTAGGGCATCCTGGACCAAATATGTACCCAACAATCGGGCCTCGCATGGCTCAAACCAACCCACTGGGGACCGACACCGCCTACCATACAAAGCCTCATACGGTGCCATCTGAATGTTGGACTGGTAACTGTTGTAGTAGGCAAACTCCGCAAGTGGCAATAATTGGTCCCATGACCCTCTAAACTCTATCACACAAGAACGGAGCATATCCTTAAGAATCTGAATCGTGCACTCAGACTGCCCGTCTGCTTGAGGGTGAAAGGTTGTGCTCGTCTCCACCCTAGTACCCAAATCATGTTGTACGGCTCTCCAGAACCGTGATGTGAACTATGTACCTCTATCTGAAACGATGGATACTGGGATACCTTGAAGGCGGAAAATCTCTCTGATATAAATCTCAGCCAGTCTATCTGAAGAATAAGTAGTCAACACTAGGATAAAATGAGCTGACTTGGTTAGCCGATCCACGATCACCCAAAGAGCATCGAACTTTCTCAAAGTCCGTGGAAGTCCAACTACAAAGTCCATGGTGATCCGTTCCCACTTCCACTCTGGGATGTCTAACCTCTGAAGCAAGCCACCCGGTCTCTAATGCTCATATTTAACCTGCTGACAGTTGAGAAACTTGGCCACAAACCCAACTATATCTTTCTTCATCCTCCTCCACCAATAGTGTTATCTCAAATCCTAGTACATCTTCGCGACACCCGGATGGATGGAATACCGCGAGCTATGAGCCTCCTTAAAAATAAACTCCCGAAGCCCATCTACACTAGGCACACATATTCGGCCATGCATCCTCATCATGCCACATCACTAATAGTCACATCTCTGGCATTACCTCGCCGAATCCTATCCTGAAGAACTAGAAGATGAGGGTCATCATACTAGCGCTCCCTGATACGGTCATAAAGAGATGACCGAGCGACCACATAATCCAATGCTCGGCTAGGCTCGGCTCTGAAATATCCAACCTCACGAACTGACTAGCAAAGTCCTGAACATCCAATGTTAAGGGCCTCTCATCTGTCAGAAGATATGTCAAACTCCTCAAACTCTCCGCCCGGCGACTCAAGGCGTCGGCCACTGCATTGGCCGTCCCCGAGTGGTACAATATAGTGATATAATAGTCCCTAAGTAGCTCCAACCACCTCTGCTGATGCAAATTAAAGTCCTTTTGCTTGAACAGGTGTTGCAAACTCCGGTATCAGTGTAGATCTCACAAGGAACACCGTACAAATAATGATGCCAGATCTTCAAGGCGTGAACAATGGCTGCTAACTCATGATCGTGGACAAGATAATTCTTCTCATGCACCTTGAACTGTCTAGATGTGTAGGCAATTATCCTACTATCCTGCATCAATACTGTTCCAAGGCCAATCCTCGAGGCATCACAATAGACAGTGTAAGACCCCGAACATGTACACAATACTAATATTGGGTTGTGGTCAAAGCTATCTTGAGCTTCTGAAAACTCTCCTCACACTCCTCGGTCCACCTGAACATCCTTCAAGGTCAGCCTGGTCATAGATGCTGCAATATATGAAGACCCTCTACAAAGTGAGGGTAGTATCCCGTCAAACCAAGGAAACTGCGGATCTTCGTAGCTGATAATGGTCTAGACTAACTCTGCACTGCCTCCACCTTCTTCGGATCTACCTTGATCCCATCACAAGACACTACGTGGCCCAAAAATGCCACTGAATCAAGCCAGAATTCACACTTAGAAAATTTTGCATATAATCTCTTCTCCCTCAAAGTCTAAAGCAAGGTCCTCACGTGTTGTTCATGATCTTCCTGAGACCGGGAATATACCAAAATGTCGTTAATAAACACAGTGATGAAAGAATCAAGATAAGGCCGGAACACACTATGCATCAAATGCATAAAGGTTGTTGGGGCATTGGTCATCCCAAATGACATGATAAGAAACTCATAATGACCATATTTCGTCCTGAAAGCAGTATTTGGGATATCCGGCTCCCGAATCTTCAGCTGATGATAAAGAGAACGCAAGTCAATCTTGGAAGACACCCTGGCACCCTGTAACTGATCAAATAAATCATCGATGCGAGGCAAAGGATACATGTTCTTCACAGTAACCTTGTTCAACTGCCGATAGTCAATACACATACGCATAGAACCATCCTTCTTCTTCACAAACAAGACAGGAGCACCCCAAGGTGATACACTGGGCCTGACAAAACCCTTATTAAGCAACTCCTGCAACTTCTTCTTCAACTCCTTCAACTTAGGAGGAGCCATACAGTAAGAAGGAATAGATATGGGTTGAGTGCCCGGCAACAAATCAATACCAAAATCAATATCTCTATCAGGCGGCATGCCCGTAAGATCAGCTGGAAACACATCAGGGAAGTCCCTCACTACTAAAACTGACTCAACTGTAGGGGAATCAATACTGACATCTCTCACATAGGCCAAATACGCATCACACCCCTTCTCAACCATTCGCTGAGCCTTAAGAAATGAAATGACCCTGCGGGGAGTATACTCTAAGGTACCTCTCCACTTTATTGCGGTAAGCCTAGCATAGCCAGCGTCACAATCTTAGCATGACAATCAAGAATAGCATAATGGGGCGACAAACAGTCCATGCCCAAGATAACATCAAAATCTACCATACAAAGTAATAACAAATCATCTCTGGTCTCAAAACCACTAAGAGCAATCAAACATGACTGATATACGCAGTCCACAATAAGAGAATCTCCCACAGGAGTAGGTACATAAATAGGGGAACTCAAAGAATCCCGAATACCCCTAAATGTGGAGCAAAATAAGAAGAAACATATGAATACGTAGAGCCTGGATCAAATAATACTGATGCATCCCTATGATAAATAGGGACAATACATGTGATATGATGACATTTCTAGGGTTGTCCGAAGGTTGCAAATACAGAGGATGACGAGGATTGTCGATGTCCAAATTTGCCATGGCTAACTTTCAGAAAATAGCTTCAGTGGATTGAATTGACGATTTCAAAGTTCGAACTAACTGATTAATCCCTAGTCTTGATTGATCTACTTAAGCTCTGATACCATGTAGAATTCCACCATTGTTGGATGGAGAAAGCTCAGTGAAGGAATTGAAAGAGATGAGGCACTGGCGGGAGAATCTGTTACTGCTTTTCTGGGGGGGGGAAAGCTGAAAAATACATAGCCACTGTACACATATATATAGTGTTTTCTTCTTCCCTAGATTCTACAACTAGTCTCTAACAACTAATACAGTTGTACAATTCAAATTAATCACATTAATCACGTGTTAATTTCTACACCCCTCTTCAAGCTTGGTGTGGTGAAAATGTTCAAGACACCTAGATTGGACATCAAATAGTAGTGTTGAGCAGTTCCTAATCCTTTAGTGAGCAAATCTGCTTCCTGTTCTTCTATTGGCACATATGTTGGGCATATTAAGCCTTGTTGTACCTTTTTTCTTATGAAGTGACAATCTATCTCTATGTGTTTCATCCGTTCATGAAACACTGGATTATTGGCTATATGCATAGCTGCCCTGCTGTCTGTATGAAGTTGAATTGGAGATAGAAATTGTATTCCCAATTCTACGAACATTCCAACCAACCATACCAACTCAGATACAGTCAATGTCATGCTTCTATACTCTGATTCTACTGAACTCCTTGCTATTGTAGTTTGCTTCTTGGATTTCCAAGATATCAATGATCCACCAAACTTTACAAGATATCTTGTAACTGATTTTCTGGAGTTGGGACAACTTGACCAGTCTGCATCACAGTATGCACTAAGAGCCATATCCCCGGTTGTATTCATGAGAACCCCAAGTCCAAGCTCATTCTTCACATATCTCACTATTCTGTATGTTGCTTCTAAATGAGACTGTTTGGGAGCTTGCATGAATTGCCTCAAAGTCTGTACACTATAGGCAATATCAGGTCTAGTCAATGTCAAGTATAGGAGCTTTTCAATCAACCTCTGATAACTCTTTACATCTGCTAGCGTTGGATCATTATCCACATGGCAGTGTTGATCATACTCAGCAGTTGTAAATCTTCTATTATGTTCCATTGGTGTAATAGCAGTCTTGGCACCAGATAATCCCAATTTTGCTCTATGTTCTAGAGCATACTTCCTTTGACATAAGAGGATCACCTTTGCAGACCTGCACACCTCAATTCCTAGGAAGTATTTCAAGTGTCCTAGATCTTTGATTTTGAAGGCCTTGTGCAATGTGATCTTGGCTTCTTGAATCATTGCAGAGTTATTGCTTGTGATTAAAAGGTCATCAACATACACAAGTATAATAACATGCTTTCCATTCTCCTTCTTGATGAACAAAGAGTGATCATGTTTGTTTTGCATAAAACTTGCTGCCAATAAAGCCTCTGTGAGCATCAAGTTCCATTGTCTTGATGCTTGTTTAAGTCCATATAGTGATTTAAGTAGCTTAAAGCCCTTAGAATTCCCCCCTTGGTTGTCAAAACCAGGTGGTAACTGCATGTAGACTTCCTCCTTAAGATCACCTTGAAGAAATGCATTGTAGACATCCATTTGAAATAGACGATATTGATGCATAGCAGCCAATGCAATGACCACTCTCACTGTGACCACTTTAACAACTGGAGAGAAGTTCTCCTGATAGTATAAACCTTTTTTCTGGAAATATCCCTTAGTAACAAGTCTTGCCTTGAACCTTTCAACTTCCCCATTGGACTTGTACTTAATCTTATATACCCATCTGCATCCAATAGGCATCTTACCTTTAGGAATATCAATCATTTCCTAAGTGTTGTTCAGAACCAAAGCATCCACTTCTGCCTTCATGGCTTCAACCCATCTAGGATCCTTCAAGGCTTTTGTATATGAGGTAGGTTCTGTTTCCTGTGAGGTAGCAGTCAGATAAGATTGATAGGCAGCTGATAGTGCATTGTAATTCAGATAGTTGGACATTGGATATGTGCAAGTGGATAAAGATTCCCCATTGACTGGACATACATAATCTTTCATCCAAATAGGGGGTTTGGAACCTCTATTGGATCTCCTAGGCTGCACAGGTTGAACTTCCTCAGTGATACCCTCAGCTTGTGTCTGCTCATTCTAATTAATCTCAACATTTGGTATATGTTCATCATGGCTCTATTGCATAACTTCATGATCATGTTCAATACTCTTATTGGTTTCATCATGTCTTTCTCCTATCCCATGTGACTGTTGCTGGTGGAAAGAATAGCATTCCTCTTTTGATCTCAGCTCCAAGAAAATAGGATCTTGTTGTGTATTATCCTTCCCTAGTTGAAAAGGGAAAATATCTTCCTTGAAGGTAACATCTCTACTGACAAAAAATTTCATGCTCCTTAAGTCATATAATTTTTATCCTTTCTGAGACACTGAATATCCCATATGAACAGCAATAATGGATTTGGGAGAAAAGTTGTCCACCTTTCTTGTCACTGTAGCAAAACACAGGCATCCAATAGTTCTTAGGTGTGCTATATCAGGTGATATCTTGTGAAAAGCCTCATATGGAGACTTCCCTACTAGAACTAAAGAAGGTAGTCGATTAATAAGATATGTTGCAGGTAGGACACAGTCTCCCCAAAATTGTAAAGGAATACTGCCCTGAAATCTCAAGGCCCTTGCCACCTCCAGAACATGCCTATGCCTTATTTCTACTACTTCATTTTGCTGTAGAGTATGTGGACAGATACTTTGATGCAAAATACCATTGTCTATCAAATAATCTTGGCATTCATGGCTAAAGAACTCTGCACCATTGTCAGTTCTTAACATTTTGACATTTCTGCCAAATTGTGTATGCACCATCTTAAGAAATGATTTTAATACAACAACAGTGTCACTTTTCAATCTCATCAAAAAAAACAAATCATTTTAGAATGATCATCAAGAAGAGTCAAGAAATATCTATTTCCATTATATGTAGGCACCTTATATGGACCCCAAATGTCTACATGGATCAAATGAAAGATGTCTTTAGCTCTACTGCTACTTAAAGGAAATGGTTTCCTTGTCTGCCTAGATAAAGGACATACAGTGCAATTGCTAAATTCACAATTAGGAAAACTCTTGTTCTTAAGAAAATCTAACTGCTTCATGACTTTAGCTGGCACATGCCCAAGTCTTTTGTGCCAGGTATTAAAATCTGCATGCATCCCTTCCACAAGACAACTGCTGATCCTCTGTGTCATTCTGCTCTTGTTAGACCCTTTAGGAATTAGTATATAGAGGCCACCATTTTCTTTACTAATCTCATTCACTCTCCCACTGTATAGGTCCTGAAACACACAGAATGTTGGGAAAAAATTAACTGAGCATTGCAGCTATTTAGTTAATTTTGACACAGATAACAAGTTGTACTTAAAATCAGGAACACACAGCACATCATGTATAGCATCATGATCTGTAAGCTTGTAGCTCCCCTTGCAGATAATTGGTACACTCTTACCATTTGGAAGATTCACATTACCCTTACTTGAGTCGGGTAACTCAGTCAGTGTTTTCAACATTTCACTATGAGATGCCATATGATCAGTTGCACCAGTATCAATAATCCAGTAGTCAGCTAGATCCTCTAGAGAATGAGAATTAACATTACCTGCCATATTGGCTGCATGTTCTTCTGATTTATCATTGCCTATCATCTTCATGATCTGCTTGTATTGCTCATCAGTAAAAAAGTTGAGCATTCATTGATTCATTCATGTATTATCCTGACTTGCAACAACGCTTTTGCCAGAATAACTATCACCCATAGCCATGTTAGCTTGCATGTATTGATGTGGCATTTTCCCTTTGAAACCAGATGGATATCCAACCAACTTATAACAAGTCTCCCTTATATGTCCTTTGTTTCGACAGTACTCATAGTACTCACAGTACAAGTTATTAAACCTCTTAAACTTTGATTGGCTACCTTTAGAAATCATTAGAGCAGTAGAGTCATTTACTTTATTCATGACATTTATATGTGAATTAGTTTCAAACACTTTTGTCACGACCCAAATTCCTCCAACCTTAGGGATCGTGATGGCGCCTAACACCACACTTGCTAGGCAAGCCAATGTTAGAGTTCGCTCAACTATTTCCGTTAATTAATCATTTAAACCGGATAGAACAATTTTAAATTAAACTCGATCTAATGGCTTTCAATAAATAAATTCAAATATAAAATAAATAAACAATAAATAAAGTGAACACGAACTAGTTAAATAAATCTAGAACTACCCCAGAGTCTGGTGTCACAATTCACGAACTACTAAAGAATACTACAAATACTTGGCTGAAAGAAATAGGGTAATTGTTCTGAATATACTAAAACAGTTTTATAAAAATAGGAGAAGACTCTGGATCTGCGAACGCCGGCAGATATACCTCGTGTCTCCGAATGAATAGATGGCTGCTCTAAAAATCTCTACTGCTGGCTAGTACCTGGATCTGCACAAAAGAGTGCAGAGTGTAGTATCAGTACAACCGACCCTATGTACTGAGTAAGTGTCAATCCTAACCTCGACGAAGTAGTGACGAGGCTACGGCGGGGTTTTAGGAATATAACCTGTGACAATAATATATGAAGCAAGAAGAAAATCTAAACAAATAATTAAATACTGCAACGACAATAAAATAACTCAGTCGCCTTTTCCAAGTCTCAGCTATAACCAATTCTCAAAAAAAATTCCAAGTTTCCAAACTTTAACTTTAAATAAAAGTAGTGTCAAAAATATGAAGAATAGTAAAATAAACATTTAAGCTTTTTAAATCTTTATTTTCTTTGAAATTCAGTAAGAATATAAATGTCATCCCTTATTTCTCCTTGTTGCGGCGTGCAACTCGCTCCCACATATCCACCCTTATTGCTCATCCCTAAGTATATCACCATTATTGCTCATGTTGCAGCATGCAACCCGATCCCACATGTCCACCCTTATCACTCCTTGTTGCGGCGTGCAACCCGCTCCCACCAGACATCTCATATCAATTTATTCATAAATTTCACAATTTAGGTCAAGCCTTTCACAATATTTATTGTCTCAACAATTATAAATAAGAAACTGTATTTTTCTCATAGCTTCATCAATATCCTCTCAACCATGAAACCAACAGGAACATAAATATGTATATATATCTCGTAAAAACAATATCAAACCGCTCAACCATTTTGTACCACAAGGAACCAGCTAAAACAACCAATACTCTTTTCAAAATAACCACAACAATATTTAACAACAAAATAACAAGGCCAAGTAGTCATAGAAATAATAATGAACATAGAACAATTAAGACAAGAATCAATTAAGTTGGGAACGGGAAAGGGATCATGTTTAACAGGCAATTTGGTGGTGCACAGATACTCGTCACCTCACCTATACACCACACAGATGCATTTTACATAGCAAACAAGTGGGGACTCCTATTCCCTCAAGTCAAAGTTAGACCAAACACTTACCTCAATTTCGCAGGCCACTCACTGCTCAATTATGGCTTTTCCTTTAGAATCTTGCTCTAACTTGCTCGAATCTAATCATAATTAACTCAATATCATTAATTAAGGCTAAAGAACTAACTTTCTTGAAAATTATAATTTTTCCTAAGTTTTCTCAAAAAAAGTGAAAACCTGACCCCCGACCCGCTTGGTCTAAACTCGGGGTTCGGACCAAATTACTTTTACCCATTTACCCACGAACCCAAATATACAATTAGTTTCAAAATCCGACCTCAATTCGAGGTAGAGATTCGATTTTTACAAAATTTCCTAATTCTACCCAAACCCTCAATTTTTACCATGAAAATCCTTAGTTTTTGATTTAAAAAACAATGAGTAATTGAAAGAGTAAAGTTTATAATTGATTACCTATGACTTGGGGATGATATTTGGTGAATAAATTTGTTCCTAGGGCTGTGAGGTTCGAAAATTTGAAGAAGAAGAAGAAGTCTGTCCGTTTTACATATATTTTTCTACCAACTATTTTGCCTCGTTTATCGTGTCAAATGATCCCGAAACTCAATTTTTATACCTCCAATGGATTTCTTGTGAAATTATAGTCAAGTTAGGCTTTTGAATCACTCAATTTGACCTTATAATGAAGGAGATATGTAGGTTTTAATATTTACAAATAGTGCAGATTTTTAATACGCCGTTAGTGACAATTTCGTAATTAACCTGAAAAATCTGGCAACCTTAGTAAAATGACCATAAAATCCTCATACGATGTTCAAATTCGATGATTCTTTTTGCTACGGGTCTTTAATTACGATACGGATCTCATACTTTATTCAAAACAGAAATCGGAGCTCATTTGTTCAATATGATATCATATATGCTTGAAAAAACGACGTTGAAGGATAAGAAAGAACGAGCGTAACACAATTCAAACCTATTTGAAACTCACCCGAGCCCTCGGGGCTCTAAACTAAACATGCACGCAAGTCTAAAAGTATCATACGGACTTTTTCGTACGATCAAATCATGAAAATAACATGTAAAACTATGAATTAAACTTCAAAACTCATTATTTTTTCTCAAGAACACTTAAAGTTCATTATTTATCAACCGGACGTCCGAATCACGTCAAATAAATTTCGATTCTCACCAAATTTCGCAGACAAGGCCTAAATATCATAAAAAACCTGTATCGAGCTCCGGAACCAAAATACGGGCTCGATACCAACGGTTTCAAACGTTAATTCATTTCTTTATTTCATTAATAATTCAGCAATACAATTTCTTTCAAAAATTGATTTCTAAGGCTTGGGACCTCGGAATTCATTTCCGGGCATATGCCCGAGTCTCATATTTTACTACGGACCTCCCGGGATCGTCGGAACACAGATATGGGTCTGTTTACTTAGAATATTGATCAAAGTCAACTATAATCAAATTTAAATTCTAGAAGTCACTATTTCTCATATTTTCACATAAAAGCTTTCCGGTTTCACGCCGAATTGTGCACGCAAATTGAGATATTTAAAATTAATATTTTTATGACTATTAAGCATAGAACGGAGTCTAAATTCATAAAATGACCTCTTGGGTCATCACAACTTTTCTCTGATTTTCTTCATTTATCAACATTGCATAAGCTCGACTAACAGAATGTGATGGGGATTGAAGTAAAATCTGACTCCTAATTGCATTATAAGACTCATTAAGTCCTATTAAGAACTAAAAAAGTTTCTGTTGCTCCAAATGTTCAATAAAATCCCTAGTTTCAGCCGTAACAGGTAGAGAAGGAATCATAGAATGATATTCATCCCAGAGTGATTTTAGCCGAGAATGATACACTGAAATCCTAGATGTGCCTTGAGAAATGGTAGCTATCTCCCGTTGACAGTTGTAGATCCTCGATCCGTTAACCTTATCAAAACGATCTGCAAATTTAACCAAACTTCATGAGCATCACTAGTATAGACAATTCCATTCACCAAATCTGGTGAAACTGTGTTCATAATCCACGTTAATACAGTAGCATTCACTCGCTCTCATTCTTCCTCCAAGTCGATTGTAAATTGAGCTTTGGTACAGCTCCCATCAATGAACTCTAGCTTGCGTTTGGCTCGCAATGCAATCACCATCGCCTTGCTCCAGACTGAATAGTTTTCAGTTCCTTTGAGCTATATCGATACGATGATATTTGCAGGGTTGTCCGAAGGTTGCAAATACAAAGGATGACGAGGATTGTCGATGTCCAGATTCGCCATGGCTAACTTTCAGAAAATAGCTTCAGTGGATTAAATTGACGATTTCAAAGTTCGAACTAACTGATTAATCCCTAGCCTCGATCGATCTACTCGAGCTCTGATACCATGTAGAATTCCACCATTGTTGGATGGAGAAAGCTCAGTGAAGGAATCGAAGGAGATGAGGCACAGGCGGGAGAATCTGTTATAACTGTTTTTCTGAAAAGAAAGCTGAAAAAATTACATAGCCATTGTACACATATATATAGTATTTTCTTCTTCCCTAACTTCTATAACTAGTCTCTAATAACTAATACAGCTGTACAATTCAAATTAATCACATTAATCACGTGTTAATTTCTACAAGTACTTTTGTGAAGTATGAACTTTGATATAGAAAAAGTGACTGTGCACCTGGCCAAGAAATTTATTTCTCTTTTTTGAAATCCTTTTTAGGTTTTTTAATGTTTTTTTATTCTGCAAAGTCTAAAAATATTTAATGTTTTGATATTTTTCTCTTCCATATTTTACATATTCATCGTTAATTAAAGGAAGGTAAAAGCTTTTTACCTCCCCCGCGTTAGATTACTCCTCCCGATTAGTTAAAATGATTTTGTAACGTTTAGCTTTTTCTTCTTCTTTCATCAACCATTTAAAATATTTTTAGAATTTATTACTTTCATGTTCATAATAATTTCGTACGACTGATTTCTCATTTTCTTTAATTTGCAGGTGGTGATAGACATGGACATAACATGGACGATGTAAATAAAAGTTATCAGCAAAATGCAGTACAACAGAATTAACAACGCATTGGAACTAAAGAGTAAAGATTTTTATGGAGAACAAATATAAAAAGTATTGGCTCACTTCTCCTTCTAATTAGTTCTCTGGCTGTATTTTTTTATTATTTTATTACTATGATAATTCAACCTTTTGCTACTATAGTTAAATGGGAAATTTTCGTTCCTATACCATATAGAAAACTATATTATCAAATATGTTCATAGTTTGCATATTACCCATTATGCTAATAGTATTTCTATAAAAAATAGACAAATCATTAAATAAGGAATCATTGTAGCGGTAGGCTTCCTTATTTAGGCGCGCTAATATTGGGGAATTAAAGATTCTTTCAGATATTTTATTAAATAAGGAATCATTGTAGTTGTAGGCTTCTTTATTTATGCGCGCTAATATTGGGAATTCCTTAATTAATTGTCTGGTTTTAATGGATTCGATCTCATCTTTTTAAAATATTTAATTACTTGGAACTCAACTGAAAGAATTAAAAATATACAAGTTGTTCTAGGCTGTCAACACTTACGTCTAACGTAACAATATTGCAGATGCGTGTTAGTAAGAAAAAGGTGGATGATTTAGTACTGTTTTGGACAAAAATATGTATCTAAAATGTGAAACATACATTTCAGGGGAAGCATGTCGAGTCCAAATATGTACCCAGTTTGTAGATATTTTGTAGATAAATTGTAGATTATTTATATTCTGATTGTTGATGCTTTTTTTCTGTTTCACAAAGAAAAAACGACTAACTTCTACAAATCTTCTGCAAAAAACGCAATTATGTCGAAAATCCCAATTATGCTACAATTGAATGGGATTGGGACATTAAAATTCAATGTACCCAGTTTGTAAATATTTTGTAGATAAATTGTAGATCATTTATATTCTGATTGTAGATGCTTTGTTTTCTGTTTTCACAAATCAAAAACGACTAAAACTTCTACAAATCTTCTGCAAAAGACGCAATTATGTCGAAAATCCCAATTATGCTACAACTGAATGGGAATTAGGAATATTAAAATTCAATGTACCCAGTTTGTAGATATTTTGTAGATAAATTGTAGATTAGTTGTATTCTGATTGTAGATGCTTTGTTTTCTATTTTCACAAATTAAAAACGACTAAAACTTCTGCAAATCTTCTGCAAAAAAACGCAATTATGTCGAAAATCTCGATTATGCTATAATTGAATGGGAATTGGGATATTAAAATTTAATGTACCCAGTTTGTAGATATTTTGTAGATAAATTGTAGATTATTTATATTCTGATTGTAGATGCTTTGTTTTCTGTTTTCACAAATCAAAAACGACTAAAACTTCTACAAATCTTCTGCAAAAATACAATTATGTCGAAAATCTCAATTATGGTACAATTCTGTGATTCTCCTATATGCTCTTGTTACTCCTTACGAAACTGTTATGCTAAATATGGAATCCAAAAAAAAACATGATGAAGGGATAGATCTTCCTAAGAAAAATCCTCTCATGAATTGTTACAAGAAAATTAACTTTTGCCAATAATTGAAGCATCAAAAGAAAAAGATAAAAAGATCTGTTCGAGCTCAGAACATATTGAGAATCAAACTTTAGGCGATAAACCTTAATGTGAAGGAACCCGAAATCATAACCATCAAATCGACCAAGCTTGTGCTCATCTTCCCCGGGTACAAAAACATTGGGACAAGATTGCAGAGGTGCCGACAGTGCCCTGGCTATGGAAGAAATAATGGGATTTTGATACAGAAATCGTGGGTGTGGGAGGGAAACGTGGGTGAAGGTGTGAGAATTAGAGAGAGAAACGTGGGGTGAGAGGGATTAGAAGGAATATAGACCATTAAATTAGGAGTGCAGTTAATACCTTAAAACACACTAATGGTATATAATTGGTAATTAGGTATACTAAATGTAATTATATCAAACCTTAAACATTGCGGGTAATATAGTTTTCTATATGGCATAGGAATGTAAAAATTCCTAGTTTTAAATAAATATTGATTTATTTTATGTTGTTGAAACCGATAGATTTGTGGACCTTGGAGAGAAACTGGTATTAAAAAAAATAAGAGAAAAATTTACGTATATAATAAACTCTTCAATATCATATTTTCTTCCACTATCGAAAAAAAAATCTTTTCTTCCAAAATAGGTTTGATGGAGCATTGCAAATATCAAGGGAAACTCATATTTAGGTGAAATTTCTTTATTTTAAAAATATAGAAGGGCCTAAAATACTCTAAACTATGAGATTCGGTATGAAATTGTGTCTCATTTACCTATTGGGCTAAAAATGACCGCGACTATAAAGGGATTATCAGAAATAAGGGCAAACTTGAACCGAACGGTTAACGTCTGGGCATTTTTAACCCGATAGATGGACGGAGGGCAATATTGTATCAAATCCCATAGTTGAGGGCAAGTATTTGTATTTTAAGATGAAGTGATTTAATAAACATTGCTTAGTTTCACATCCTAAAAGTTAAAGAAAAATATACATAGTTGCATTTAGGGATAATACATAATTACTTCATTGGGATTGCACCTAATTGCCAGTTGCACCCTTGTATTTTGCAGGGGTCGGACGGCCCCCTTATATGTATTCAAAGTATAAAAAGTTCCACCTTTTAAACTGAGGGACGAAAAACACATGTTAAAAATTTAATTCCGCCACCTTTTTTTAAATTTATTTTCCTTCTTTTCTTATTATATTTTTTCTCCAAGTTTTCCTTTTACTTCTTCTCTCTTCTTCTTCACTTACTCCTCACCTGAAACAGTGAAGATTAACATGATAGAGCGCACTTCAATCTCATAAATTAACAATTTTAAAAGATTAAACAATAACAAGAAACTCTTATCAAATTTTAAATCAAAGAAAGCTCCTCGATATAGAACCCAAACAGTACATTCAGTGGGGAGAGAAAGGAATCTAGTCGGATATAATCAAATTTTAAATCAAAGAAAGCTCCTCAATGTAGAACCCAAACAGTACATTCAGTGGGGAGAGAAAGGAATCTAACCGGAAATATATCCGACGACCGGAAGACATGTCCAGCGACAAAAAAATATAACCCCATTCCCTGTCATCCTCCTTAAATGTGACTAGATTTCTTTGAGTTTACAAACTCTTCCTTAACATCCATAAAGCTTACAAAAAAATTTACATTGTTTTTCCTCATAGATTTAGGATAGAAGGAGAAGGAGTGGGGGGAAGTGGAGGTGGGTGGATTGCTCTCTGTTGAGTTTGTTCTGAGAAGAAGAGAAGATGAAGGAAGTGGGGTGAGTGTAATATAGAAAATAATCTTATTTTTTTTATTCTTTTAACATGTTGACACGTGGCAGCGCGTGTCTGTCGCTCTCTTGAAAGGAGGTAAATGATACATCCAAGACAAATATAGGACCCCGAAAATATAAAGGTAAAATTGGTAATTAGCATCCCAATGGGATAATTATGTATTATTTCTAACAGCTAACTACAGCTACAATGAGCTAAGTAACTATAGTTACTCCAATATAGAGCCAACATGCTAGATTTTGTTTTTTATCTTTATGACTAGACCCTGATATGTAAAGTCACCTAATATCTGAGTTGGTACGAAGTAACACACCCGGCAAAACTTAAATAGTCAAATACGTACCTGATAAAAATAAATAACAATATAATAACATTGACCCTAAAAAAACACAGGAAAACAAGTCCTGAGTATAAGAATAACTTCACTTTAAAACAGTACAAGGTGTCTAGCCCTCAATGTGATGATCATGACTCATGCTTAAACGGGCAAGACCAACAAATGCAACAACTTCCCCAGATATCACCAGTCTGGAATTAAAACTTAGTACTATGCCATCTGAACGAGATCCAAGAGCCCTTTCACCTTGGCTTCCGTGGACGAACTTGATGAGAAATTGTTAAAATCACCTGTCGGCATCTGAAGAATATTGATCCGTTCAGTCCAGAAATGTGATAAGCATTCCATGGTCAAAGTCAGAACATTCGCCTCAAAAGTCAAGAATGCTAATACTGGATTCACATCCCAGCTGTATTTTACTCCAATGAGATCAGAGTTATCCTCCCTTTAAGTTGTGATCTTTCTTCGATTAGCCAATTTCAAGTTGGCATAGAAGGATAAGATCGAACATAGGTTTCAATGGACAACCGGAGAGCTTTTATGGTCGATCTCCACAGAGCTCCTGAAATCGCATCAAACTGCAATGAAGAGCATAAGTTAATTTCTGATCATTAACTGTTCTCCCCTTCCTTCCTTCCCTGAAGAAGGCTTACCCCGTGCACGAAGTACCGCCAGGCTAGTGCCAGGGTAAGAGGAGAATGGGCTTATACCGTACACAGCCTTTTCCTTGCATTTATGCATAAAAGCTGTTGCCACACTTACCCTTCGGTCACCAAGGGAGCAACCTCACTGTTGCATCAATGCTTTCCCCCACCCCCTCAAATAAATAAATAGAAGTATCTTTTTCAATAATCAACAAGCAATACATGAACAATGAGTTCTTAAACTATCAAGATCATTTACATCAATAGCAAAAAAGTGTTCAATTTTGGAAATGCATGAATAAAAATCAGCTGACGAACACGAACATGATGAATGAGCCAGAAATCCTCGAAAAATTGGCTTGAATGTTAAAAGGATGACAATGCAACTTGCTACTTCAAATTTTAAAAATATCCTCACCAATATTTTGATACTTATTCCTAAAATGCACAAAATCAAAAGGCAATGTAGATCATGAACACCCCCGCCCCCCAAAAAAAAAATAGCGAATTGAGCAAAAAAATAAAATAAAAAGAAGTGGGGAGGGGGAGAATAGTGAGGGTTTAACGGTCCAAAGTGACATTTAAGGTACGAACCACCCACAAATAGATGTGGCAAACGGTCGAGTCGGGTCGGATATAGAACGGGTCGAAAACGGGTAATGAAAAAAGGATAAATTATCCGACCCAACCCATATTTGATACGGATAAAAAACGGGTTAACCGGTGGATAATATGGGTAACCATATTATCCATGACTTCATGAATATGATCACTTTTGGAAGAATTACTAGTCTCCAAAACTTGAGGAACCTCCATTTTGAGGCTTTACAAATGTAAAAGTTAAACCCATTAGGTATCCATTGGTTATTCATTTTCTAAACGGATAATATGGTTCTTATCCAGATTTGACCCACTTTTTAAATAGTTCATTATCCAACCCATTTTTTAGTGGATAATATGGGTGGTTAACTGTGTTCTTTAAACTATTTTGCCACCCCTACCCACAAAGTTTGTCTGAGAGACAACATAGTGCATAGTAACCAAGAATGAGAAATTAGGCGACTAAAAATAAGTTAAATAAAGGTAATAAGTATGAAATCCCGCAATAAGAAAATCAAGAGAAGAAATTTATCATTTGCCTCCAGATAATGAAGAAAGATAAAAGTCCAGGTAGACTAACAAAATGTTCAAAGCAAATCCATGGATTAACTAAAACTTCAAAGGCAACTATAACCCATTTTAGACAAGTTAGATGGTATTGATCAAAAAGTTGTTTGCAAACTCAGTTTTTGCATGTTCTCCAAATGCAATTCCAACTTCGCAGTAAGGATTCTAAAGAACAAGACAGATATTTTGTAAGTTTCTAGGAGGTAAAACTCTTCAAAACTATCAGGAGACATGTAAAATGCTACCAAAGGCTCAAAAAATTACTATAAACCAATTTGTCTTTACAAATTCATGCGCAGTTGAACAATTAACTACATATGCATGTTTTGAGCAAAATAGATTTGGAGTAACTGCCCATTTAAGCTCAAATATCAAAGTAAGAATTGCTTAACCTCACTGTGAAGAACATCCAATAAGCCAATCAAAACATCAAGCAAAGGCTACACTTTAAACAAATTACAGCATATTATAAGATCTCCTATTACTAGGATACAATAAAGTGAACCTGGGGTGGAAATAATAAATATATTATGGAGAGTTTGCTTAGTGCAAGGATACTATCCCATGAATACAATAGAAACCAATGAGGAAGTACAGAAATATGTCAAACAAACGTACCGACGTAGTAGCACTTGTGGATTATAAGGAAACAGGTTCTTTAGCTGAAGGCTTCCAATAGATGCTTTAAGTGAAAAAAGACAGCTCCTTGCACACTCAAATGGTGATATCTGAGTTACATAATCCTCATCGCAACATCCATGGGCTTTTTTGCTTTTGCGTTCAAGTGGTAAACTAACTCCACTAACACAACTTGGCACAGCTGATATCTCTCCCTTAGAGTTATAATCATCTGCTGAAAACTTTTTTCTCTTTCTGCTTCGACCTTTTCTGCACCATGAAAATTCCACAAATATGTTCCATGAGTCACATACCTTACGCAGGCACCTACGAGGACACAGGTAGAAAATATATGGAAAACATTAGACAGGGATAAATCAACATATTTTGTTTAGGAGGGGCTAATGTTGCTCCAATTCTCTGGTTTTGAATATGCTAGTTAGTTTTGGAGCAATCACCGAAAGAAATGAATATGCAATGTAAATGGAGGAACATGTGGTTATGTTTTGGTTTTTAGGATATATTAGGAAAGAAAAATTAATTCATAAGACGATTTAAGGAACTTTTGCAAGATAAAGAAGATGATGTTTTTTACATAGAGCTTACAACTCTTCTAATTTTTGAATATGCTACACATTACAGCTGGGACTCCTTACATAGACTAAATTAGTGCAGATCCTATATCAGATCATTTTACGTTCATCATACTTGAAAATTGGGAGAAAAAGATGGGCTGCAAATCTGGGACTAGTATGCTTTACCATATGAAGGTTGGGCATGTCAAAACACCATAAGTGGTACGCATATGTGATGCACTTACAGATCTTATAACCATGTCCAAAGACGAGAGAAGAAAATAAAAATGTAGAGTCTGGTACATACCTCAAAAGATATTCAGCAGAGCTAGCTCCTGTGTCTTTTGAGATAAGATAATCAAGAAGAACTTGATGATCATAGTGTATCTGGAAGCAAGGTAACACTCAGCATGGTTAAATACTCAGTATTTCGTCTTGACATCAGAAGGAGAGCAAACAACGAAGTGGACAAGGGAATGTTTCGAACTTACTCCAGCCAGGAATAGGTGAAAGAAATGTATTGGGTGAAAAAGGTGTGAAACCAGAGAAAACTCTCTCACTTCAACAGCTGAGAAAGCCACTTCATCAATAAACCTACATAAAACAAGAAGCGCTAAAAGAATATACTACTTCACATCATCTCTAGAATTAAGTAATATACGTGCAACTCACTTTTGTTCAGAGTAAAATGGCAAGCAAAGCATTTGCAAGAGCATTTCAAATAGTATATCATCCTACAATTTAACAGTAAAGGAAAGTCAGAAAAGTGAAGCCGGTTGGACCAGTAAAATTTTACAAGACATCCGTGGATACTTTATCATACAAGAACAGCAAGCGGGTTTTGTGTCACAAACCACTTCTTAGATGTAAAATCAGCCAATCATATCAACCAAATATGAAGCTTTAGCTGAGCTCTATGTCCTGGACATCATAATATAGTAGGAGGTATACTAAAACCTAGAAACAAGCTAGAAACCATTTGAAGTAGGCAATCCTCAGCCATTGGAAGTCCAATGATAACAGATGAATCTCTAATGCTTAGATAACAAACCTGTGCAAATGATGGGTTTGAGCCAGTGCTAATCGGTGAGGAATAAACATAAAAATCTCAGTCTAAGGATTAGTTCTCCAGATTTAGTCAAGTGGTTCCTCCAAAATTGCCGAGGAAAGAGTTAACAGAAAGGGGAAAAGAGGGACAGAAAAAAGAGATGCAGAGTTCTAATGCAACTGCATATACAAGGTTTTGGACCTCACTCTTGGTCGATTATAGCACCACAGGGAGCATTTAAACACTCTCTATGAGTTTCCTAGCAACTAGCTAATATTAGTTCTGCTGCTCTTACTGTTTCCCAGCTTATCTCATACCGACAGTCAGTTCCAAAACTTATCAAACCTTGAAGATCAGATATAATTATGAAGCTGCAATTCAGCCATTTTATTTAGAGGACCCAAAAAAATGAACAAGTTAAACTAAAACATGTCATTGTGAGCAAGAACACAAACCTCTTGCATATATAGCTGCAAGAAGGATGAGACGAAGTCCATGCATTTCTCAGAGTACATATCATGGTCAGCAAAACTATCACCAGGGAGAAGCTCTTTGAGCCACTTGTGGAGCTCTAGCAAAGCTTTTCTTCTGCTGCAACACTTGGGATTCAGATCAAAGCTTGAGCAAGACTTAAGATTTTTACAAGCATAATGTTGATCAGTCGTTTCTTTCATGTTCAGCAAACTAGAGGAACATTTGAGGAAAAAGAAAATAGCCAGCCTTTGCAAATGCTTTGATGAAATGCATTTCTTCCCCATATCAAATGTCATTACCCCAAATGGAGAACCTTCGAGATATTTATCTAGACCAAACTCCTGCCCATCCATAGGTTGCAATAATACATCTTGAAAGTAAGTGTGGATAAGATCCAACCACGACACTACAATTGAGGGGTCCAAATGGATTTGGTTACTAAGTCGAATCATGAGTATCTGAAAAAATGAACAGTTATTGCAACCACAAACTCAACTCAGTTAAATGATGCCATTGGTGGATGCTACTCCAAACAAAAATTTAAATATACTTATCACACCACTGTAAACAACATAACGATTACACGGGAGCATATATCTATTCGGATGGAAGAGATTATTATTACAGCAAAAGCAAAAACAGGAACGCCACATCACATTCACCTAATTGTAACACTTTAGGTTAAACTATAGCATTTAGCATATTAAACTTTCTCCATCCAACTTCTTTTCCTATGATAGATCAAGTGTTATTGGATTCAGGGAACCAAGGGGGTGTTATGCATGTACAAATGCAACATCTAAGAGCGTAAATCCCTCAATAAATTAGATAAAGCACAAGTAGATGTGAGATCTAGAGAACCTCTAGGTCAACATAACCCCCTAATTTGCTCAATAGACAAATTATTTAGTATTAGAAAGAATAGGCTTGAATTGAATAGACAAGGAGGGACAACACCAAAAAGCCATGTAAAAGCAGCATAAAAACAACATGATAATAAGGTGATCAAAATGAAAGAAAACCACGGGTAGTTATAAAAACCTATTACCAATAGAATGCGAGAGTGCGTACTAATACTACTGGTATGAACAATCTACCACCTACCCTACTACCCTAATCCTCGACCTCCACACCTTCCTATCAAGGGTCATGTCCTCAGTCAGCTGAAGTTGCACCATGTCTTGCCTAATCACCTCTCTTCCGCCTACCTCTACCTCTTCGTAGGCCCTCCAATGTCAACCTCTCACACCTCCTCACTGGGGCATCCGTGCTCCTCCTCCTCAATGGTTGTGGCCCCCATCGAGGACAAGATGCCTAATCACCTCTCCCCACATCTATCTTGATCCAGATAGATGTTAAATAATTTTTTTTTCACACCTAAGTTGTTTGAGAAAACTAGAGAGCGACTTTTTAATCTTCCACAATTTCCTTATAATATTCTGTTAGTTACTTTCATATACACAAAATGGGGATAAAGGGCCATATAGAGACTTCTTCCTGCCATTGCTTGAACATTTGATGAACCAACTCTCAGGAGCAATTAAAATCAGCAATAATTGCCCACCTAACAAAGAAAAGAGAGCAAATAGCGTACCAGATTCCACTAGTTCACAAAAGTACTTTACCCTGCCACTTGCATTAGATGCACAGACTAACAATTGAATTTCCTACCTTCTCGTTAAGAAGGTAACGAAATACGTCAAAAATTTTGTATTAAGAAAAAAAAACCTACCTTCTTCCAGAAAGGATCAGTAAGAGAGGCATATTCAGCATGTCATAAGGTGTTGTGATCATATAACCCTGATTAGCATGTCATTCAAATAAGTTGTACGTTGATTACACTTATCACTTTTTAAAACAAAAAAATTTTAGGTACTACCAACAAACTGCCTACACTGCCAACATTTATGAAACACTGGCTGAGGGAAGATATTAGCTCAGGATATACCTTGCCTGTCCCCATAAGAATGTTTTACATTTCATCGCAAATTATGCTTACTAAGTAAGAGTAAACCGTAGGTAGTATAAAGCATAAAGAACAATAGCACATTGTAAGTACCTAAACCGCGTCTCAATTAAATGTTTGAAAGCAATATCAGACATTCCAATCAGATATATCATCATGGTAAGTACCAATGTTTTTCCAGTGAAAGTCATAAGGTTACCTATTTTTCTATACTTAGCAGCAGGAAGCATATTATAAAAGACGCTAACTAATGAGAATGAGTTGAGAAGGAATTCGTACCAACATCTTATGTTTAAGATATTGAGAGATGGCAACATTATCAGAGCACTGTTCATTACTAAGGCATGATATCAAAAGTATTGGAAGCAGGTTTTTGATTTCACAAATAAATGGATGCTCTACTGAAGTGCTGACAGCAGTATCTGCCCAACCACTTTTAACCAAGGAACAGAGCAATCGGAGAAGATATCCCTGAAATATTCGTATTGACATCGGTTTTGCTTCTTGCATTTGAGGCAAATGGTCTGGACTGGAGTCCCCTTGAGCATGGTAGACCTCTGACAGCAAATCCCACGGCAAATTTGAGATAAAAGAAGTGGTAGCCTCCATATAAATGTTTAAAATTTGATCGATAAGATCTCGGTTCAACTGTTTCAGTACACTGTGTAGAACTCTCATGATAAGAGCTGCCGTTGACCAACTTCCACTTTTCAGGCTGAGCTTCAATAAATGAGAAGGTGATGGATTCCCCCTCAAGTCTTTGACCTCCATCGTATGTCCCATAGAGGAAAGACCATTAGAAATTGAAATTTTCATGCAGAAATACAGTAAATTGATATATTCACCCCAAAAGCTTTCCTGCAGATAGAAGTTGTTAACACACACAAAATATCAAAACAAAGAAGTGCCAATGTAGCGATTTCAAAGCCACCATCTTATCACGTACAGATTCGACCAGAAAATCTGAAACAACCACCAGGATATTGCCAACTAGGTGATGGATATATGGATTCTCTGTTGCAACCACAACCATCTGAAGATAGGAAATCATAAGAAAGTTGTAAGGTTGAATAAAGTAAAAGGGGGGATCGAAACTGATCAAATGAGATGAAATTTTAGTTTACGAAAATCTGAGCAACTAGGTTTCATATTAGATCATTTTTCATCAGAATTGTGGCAATATTCCAGCACTGGTCAAATGAGCTTAAATTCTTGATCTTAATTAGTGTCCAGAAATTAAACTCCAAACTGGACAGGAGATTGAGAAAATATCAGGATGCTAATTGAAAAATCATCCCGATGCTGGGGCCAACATGTTACAGCATTTGTACTTTAAAGCTTCACAGTAGTATTTGATACACATACTGTACTACAGAATATGGGATTGTCACAGTGAATCCAATTAACCAATCAGCCCCAACAGTCATAAAAAGATTGGAATCCATGTGCCATATCACATAATGGAAAATCGAATCGAAAAAACTTACCAAGACCCCAATAGCCTTAGTTAAATAATGATGATTATGAGCATGTGACTCAGCGATTATTTGACCTCCACCAACAGAATTTCCCGCCATGTCCTCCTAATAAATTTACACAAATAAATGTATCCTAAGATAATTCCAACCAAAACCATAAGATATATAGAGAAAGAATCTTACAGAGCTGTTATCGGACTCATATTCCTTAATCCACTGCTTAATTTCTGTATAAACCTAAAAGTTCGAAATTTTAATCAATTAACTCTGCTTCAATTCAAAGTCTAAAAAAAAAAAAAAAAAAAAAAAGGGAATTGGTAAAGAAAGGAACAAGTACATGTGAGAGAGCAATTAAAAGTTGTTTCTCCATTTCTTTGGTTAAAGAAGCAGACCCAGTTTCCTGCAGAGGCGTAGAGTTTTCATTTTATGTAAAATGAGGTGAAAAGAAAAAAAAATACGGCGGCAATTAAGAATCAGTGGGGGGGAGGGGGGAGGGTAGAGTGAGGTTACAGTAAAAGGACGGAGGTAATGATCAGTTAAACAACACAGCCGTGAGTGTTCGTTTGCCATACGCCCACTCGTTTCCCAGCAAGTTTCTTTTTCCGGCGATTTTGCTGAACGAATGTACACTCCCCGAGTCTCGGACTTTATATCACCGGACGTTAACTTGCTTTTCAGCAGAGACAGTTTTACTTTTATATCAGCAATTTCAAGTTTAGAGTCTAACCACCTCCATTGCAATACTCGGCGAGGGCTCTCTTTTCTTTTGTTTTTGCAAAAAGGTACAATAATATCCTTCAACTATTGAATATAGTTTAATTTTGTCCTGCGTTAGCAAATTGGGCCAGTAAAATCCCAACATTAGCAAATTGGACCAATAATATCTTCAACCTAACGGCTAAACACAAAAGCCTTCTCATCAGCATTATTTAGCTGACATAATATTCACATAAGTGGATCCACATAAATCTGCTCTGATAACCCATTAACCCGTAAAATACACTCGTTTATCACCACATAAGCAGGTCTAAAAATGCAACGACTCTGGTTACAACCTCCAAACCCAATTTCTAAACATATTTCTTCCATTAACAGAGGTGATTTGAAACTTGAGGGGATGATACGATCGAGCAAGATTTAACAACATAAATTGAAGATCATCTGACGATATTTAGGTAATTTATCCTTCCATTTATTGGGTCTCTGTCTCGAACAAAGGGATAATCAATTTTTTTTGTAATTTTCTAGGTTTTTTTCATGTACTGGTATTTCTGATCCTGCAGCATAGTGTATAGTGTTTGCATGTAGGTCTGGTATTCTTTTTGTTTGTCATCTTTGTTGTTTCCTTATGTGGTGTCAATTTGTGCCCTATGTCTACATCATCTTTGGCTGCAAGTGTCCTTTTCACATATTTTATCACAGTATGGTAGGGTTGGGTTGTTGAAATCGACAGAACCATGTGCATTTCTTCTTAAAGATAGTGTTTTTTTGCTTTCCACTGTGATTTGAAATCGACAAAACGTGTATTTTATCTCTTAAAGAATGTGCTTTATTCTTTCCATTATATTATATGCAGTAATTTATTGTATGTTCAATATTTTATTGTCAACTTTGTTAAATTATTCATGTGGCCCCTCTATGTTTTCTTCTGTGTTTATATTATAGATATTTCAATATAGGGACCATATAGAGCCAATTTTAGGTCAATATCAGTGTGAATTAGGTACTGATTGTGAATCTGATAGTGATAAAAGTTCATATTATGGTTCAGATGGTAGTGAATATAATTTTAAAGAATTAGAGTTACTTAGGATGCAAAAGGGTAAAGAAGATAATGATAAGCTTAATCACTACAAAGAGCTTGCTATGTTTATGACATTTAAGGACTTGGATAAGGCCAAAAAAATTATGAACTTCTATGCTATTGCAAATTTCAAACATCTTAAGCTTAGAAAAAGTGATAAAATAAGAGTAAGGTATAGATGTGTAGTAGGCTGCCCTTTTGTATGCCTCATCTCTAAAGATAAGAAGGGCCCTGGCTTTAAGATAAAAACATTAAAACAAAGCACAACTTTGAAGATGCATTTGAGAATCCTAGAGCCAAAACAAAAACTTTAGCTGAATATTTTAGGATTAAGGTGCAGAATAACCCCAAGTACAAGATAAAGGATATGAAACTAGATTTGAAAAATCAATTTTCATTGAATGTACATAACTTCACATTGAAAAGGGCTAGAGGATGGCACTTCAGCAATTGCAAGGAAGCTTTTTAGATGACTATAATATATTAGAAGCATATGCAAATGAGATTAGGGACAGCAATCCTGGTAGTGATGTGGTTATCAATTTATCAAAAGATACCATGGATGAAGGTAAAATAAGATTTCTTAGAATGTACATATGCTTCAATGCAATGAAGTTGAGGTTCAAACAAGGGTTAGACCATTCATTGGACTAGATGGGACTTTCTTAAAGGGTCATTGCAAGGGACAACTATTGGTGGTTGTTGCACAAGATTGCATGAATCATTTGTATCCCCTGGCCTGGGCTGTAATTGACAAGGAAAAAACCTTGACATGAACATTGTTTCTAGAGCTGCTGAAACACACATTGAATCTGAAAGATGGAAACAATATTACTTTTATGTCTGATATGCAAAAGGTACAACTTACGATTTTGTTTAACTGACTATTCCAGTTATTTTTAAATTATTATATAGTTAATTCTGTTTACATTTACATGTGCATGGTCTGTTGGAAGCAGTAAGAATTGTCCTCCCTCTCTTAAATCATAGGTTTTGTGTGAAGCATATTGAAGCCAACTGGAGTAAGATGATCAAAATTTCAGAAGAAATGAAGAAATACTTATGGTGGTCTGCTTGGAGAACTTATGAGGAGGACTTTAAAGATCAACTAAAGAATCTTGGTGAATTGTCTGTTGATGTTGCCAAGGAGTTGCTTAGGTATCCACCACAAAATTAGTGTAGGTCATACTTTGATACATTGTGCAAAAATCAGATGGTGGATAATAATTTTACAGGTTCCTTCAACTCTTGGATATTAGAAGCAAGAGGCAAGCCTATCCTGAAGATGCTTGAGGATATTAGAATCAAGGTCATGAACAGGTTGAGAGAGAAGGAAGAAGAAGCTAAAACATGGGGAGGTGAGTTCAGTCCTAACGGCATGAAGTTGTATGCTGCTTATTTGAAGGTAGCCAAGTTATGTACTGTTTATTTAAATGGTGAAGGTGGCTATGAGGTTTCTGAGGGTGATGATAGACATAGAGTGAACCTAGTGGAGAAGAAATACACTTGTAGATCGTGGTAGTTGATTGGCATCCCATGCCCTCATGTCATCAGGGCACTAAAATACACGAGAGAGGATCAAATGACTGAAATTAGTTGGTGGCACATCAAAGAAGCCTACATGATGACATATTGATATAGGGCCAAGTTGATGCGTGTTAGAGGTGTAAAGTTCCGGAAAGTATTACCCGAACTTGCTATGGAACCTCCTCCACTTGCCGAAATTGTTGGAAGGCCAAAAGTAAAAAGTCAAAAGAAATAGGGAGAAGGATGAGGCTAACAAGAGACAAGGAGATTGGGTTGCATCAAGAAGGGGAACTAGAATGACATCCAACATTTGTGGTGAACTGGACCACAATTCAAGGACATGCAAGGTACTTGTTTCTTAACTTATCTTTCTTCTTATATAATTGCAGTTATTTAATAGAAAGTTTTTCTTTTTAATAGGTTGCTGTTGAAGGAAATGTTGAGGATGTTAGTTATTCATCCACTCAACCAACACAAGATGGTGAGCATGAAAGTGAATTTGTGTTCATGCCTACACCTAGAATACCAAGACACCAAACAGAACCCTATGGTGATGATAGTGAGCATAAAAGTTACCCTGCTTTAATGCCTAAGATTATTTGTGAAGATCAAACACGACTACTGATGAGGCAGAAATAATTGACCTCAGCTGGTACAAGAGTGATCTCTTTCAGAGGAAATCATACCGGTGCCAGTTATCCCATTGATCTTCCTTACTCACCTTCTAAGCTCACTTGAAAAGGTAAAGAAATAATGACTGGAAATCAATTGGAAGTGGCAAGACAAAAGAAAGTTGGAAAGTTGAAGAGCAGGAAACTCAATGGGGACTCACAAATCTAGGAATCTTGGTTATTGCATGTAGTTGCAAATCTGGCAGCAATTTTAGTAGTTGTATTGTAGCAGCAGTAAACATGTTTTGATGGCAGAATGACATATAACATTGTATGTTTTGTTTTGATATTTTGGTTTGTATTGTAAAATTAATATTACAGCAGTTCTGGCATCAGTTTTAGTAGTTGTATAGTAGCAGCAATAAACATGTTTTGATGGCAGAATGACATATAACATTGTATGTTTTGTTTTGATGTTTTGGTTTGTACTGTAAAACTAATATTACAGCAGTTCTGGCAACAATTTTAGTAGTTGTAAACTAATATTACAATAGTAGTTTGCACGTTAATATGCAGTGGTGTTTGCACAGCATTTTAGTTTGCTCATTCTGTATTGTGCACAACAATCTAGTTTTCACATCAGTGGTGTTTAGTTTATCCAGCATTTCAGATTACACCATCGTTTAGATTGCATAACAGTTTACACCATGAAGGTACACCATAACAGTTTCTATAACATGTTCCATAACAGTTTACACCACGAAGGTACAAATGAAATATCATAAGCCCAACAACTGAAATAAACAAACATGTGCTTTCATATCATTCACTTCATACGTAACACGGGAATATCCATAAAGAAGATGAAACAAGAGGAATGATTTAACCAAAATAATACAACATACTAAACCAACATACATTCACTTCATTATCCCTATAACTAAACCAAAATACTACAACAACATATTAAAACAACATGCATTTACTTCATCATCCCTACGACAACCAAAGCAAATAACAAAGCCCATGAAACCAAAATGATAGTTCTCATCTTCTTCACTTTGACCTCTAAATTACTAGCTTTTTCAGCTTCCACAAGTTGAAATTGCTCCATTTCGTCAAGTTTCATCTTCAAAATATGCCTTTCAACCGTGATAACATCTTCCATTTCATCAAACAAGTTCTTAGAGTTGTCTTTTTCGGCTTTAATAGCATCCTCCAATTCCTCAACTTTCATCTTCATAGGGCCCCTTTGAACCATCGTTGCTCGCTCTATGAGGTAAACTTTATTCCTCAAATTGTTCCTCTCAACCTTAGCGGCATCAAGTTTAGTTTGTAAATCTTTGATCACCATCACCGCCCAACGAGGGAGCTCTTCGTCAATCCATTCAAAATACCCGCAAGAACTAACCTACATCATATCATAAGTTACAGCAGTTCTAGCAACAGTTTTTTTTACGGAAACAATAAAAATCAAGAACGACCTAACTCGACGAAAGAAGATGAATCAGATAAATCGACCAAAAACAAAATAAATTCAAAACTAACCTTGGATCTCGGACATTTGTAGAACCTTCTCCCAGCATTGGCGTCTGACCAAGTTGTCAAATATAGCGCAATCAATCCGCAATAACACCTTCTTGCATTGAATTTCATGCGTATTCACAGATAAATCAGACATTGAGCAGAAATATTGAAGGGAAATGGAGATTTTTAAAATTGAGGAACAATGACAAGTAGGGTTTTGGGAATGGGGGAATATCAGTATAAGAAGAGGGAAAATAAGAAGAGAGATCCGCTTATGTGGATGCCATGTCAGCTAAATGATGCTGATGAGAAGGCTTATGTGTTTAGCCGTTAGGTTGAAGGCATTATTGGCCCAATTTACTATATTATTGGACCTTTTCCGGCAACCGTTTGTTTTTGACATATACATTTTAAACTGTTAAAAATTATATTTTAAACAATATTTAATTATTATTTTTCTCATAAAAAAAAATTCAGAAAAATATGAATAAAGAGTCAAATTTGCCTTCTGTCGTTCAAATTGAACAACTTTGTCATCCTTACATTTTTGGGTAATATTATGTTTGCTATTAAAAAAAATAGCTTAGTTTTACCCTTATTATCCCTAAGAAGATCCAATCTAAATGTAATTTTAAAACTGTAACCAAAAGTTATTATGTATATTCGCATTTTTTCTCAAAATATTTAGTGAGCGTTTGGACATAAGAATTGTAAAATTTCAAAAAAAAGTGAAAAGAAATTTCAAGTGAAAATAGTATTTAAAATTTAGAGTTGTGTTTGGACATGAATATAATTTTGGGTTGGTTTTGAAGTTTTCTAAGTGATTTGAGTGAAATTTTAAAAAACAGCTTTTTGAAGTTTTTCAAATTTTCGAAAATCTTCAAAATGCATCTTCAAGTGAAAATTGAAAATTTTATATATAAACGTTGATTTCATAAAAAGATGAATTTTTTTTGGAAAAAAGCAAAAAAATTCTTATGTCCAAACGGGTTCTTAGACACCTTATTAGGGCAAAAAGGTATAAATGGACTAAAAGTGTAACAAATGTTAATAAAGTTTGAATAGCATGTGAGTAAAGTTGGACCTTTTTCCAAACTAATAGCTTATTTGATCAAGTTCTTTTTTAGGCAAAAATATTTTTTTTATTCAACATTAAGATATTTGGCCAAGCTTTTAGAAGAAAAAAAGTGTTTTGAGTAGCAACAAAAGCAGTTTTTTAGAAGGATTAAAAAAATAGCACCCCAAAGCACTTTTTTGAAAAGCACTTTTGAAAAAATACATTTATAACTTGTTTGGATGGTTGTTATGTGTCTTTTCATAATGTATTCTGAAATATTATATTGTATCGTTTTTATATATACAATGTTTGGATAGTTGTATTATTTTCTGTCATTTCATGATGTTATGCACCAACAATATGAAGAATAAACTTGCAATATTATAAAGAAAGAAGTAAGATACAAGATAGAATTATCATTAAAAAAGGTAGGGTAAATGATAAAATATGATTATTTAATAATATGAAAGGGCAAGATGAGAGAAGAAAATAAGGGAACGGCGCGACCACACCAAATCGATCGTTCCATAAAGTGGCACTTTTCGTCGTTACGTAACAACGGACTTAACGATACGATACAATAAAATTTAAGCAATAATAAAACAAACATTGTATTTAAAGTAACAATATGATACAATAAACATGTAACAACCATCCAAATAAATTGTTAAAAGCACTTTTTAAAAATTTGATCAAACACTAATTGCTATTGAAATGTGCTTTTAAATTAATTAATCAAATATAAATTATTTTTCACTAAAAGTATTTTTTATAAAAATATTTTTAACAAAAATACTTTTCAAAATAAATTTACCATAGAAACTTGACCAAACATGATGTAATACTCAAGTTGGATAAAAGAAAACAATTGCGCCAGATTTAAAATTTGTATAAAATTAAACTACAATGAACATTTAAGACATTATATATTTCTAAGGATTACAAATTTAGACTAGATTTGTTCACTCTGGTGACAGTAAGAGTCACAGACGGACAATATGCCATAAGGAAATGTTCGATAGTTCAATCTCATAATCCCTACTCCAAATTGCTTCAATGGAGTGACGAGGGCTACCAACTTATGCCACCATTGACTGAGGCATCTTCCATTGCAGCACTTCTCCTCAATAAGTGCGCCTCCATAACCTCAGCTACCAAAGCACGCCAGCTCCATGCCCTCATCCTCACTGCCATACCCGCCACCTCGAAATCTCCTTATGTCTTTAACAATATTCTCTCCATGTACGCCCGGTGCGGGTCTATCAAGGACTCACATGTCCTGTTCGATAAAATGCCCGCGAGAAACACCGTCTCTTTCAACGCCCTCATTTCTGCCTATTCTCGAAAACCCCATCTTGCCCATTTGGCTTTCCATCTGTTTGCTGAATTGCAAAGTGAGAACCTAAGGCCAAATGGGTTAACTTTTACGAGCCTTTTGCATGCATGTTCAGGCCTCAAGAATCAGGTGCTAGGTTCTGTGCTTCATTCCCAATGTATAAAGTTTGGATTTTTGTATGATGTGTGTGTTCAAACCTCTATACTTGGGATGTACTCAAGTTGTGGCTTCCTGGATTGTGCAGAGAAAGTTTTTTGTTCCTTGCAAGATAAAGATTCTGTGGCTTGGAATACCATATTTTTTGGATGTTTGGAAAATGGTAAGACCATGGAAGGCCTTCAGCTACTTGCCACCATGTTGAGGACTGGAATTAACCCGACGAACTTCACTTATACAACGTTGTTGAGTGCTTGTAGCAGGTCGAGAGATCGTCTTGCAGGGGAAGTAATTCATGTTAAAGTAATTGTTTCCGGGATTGTACCAGATTTGCCCCTATACAATGCCCTGCTCGACATGTATTCTAGTTGTGGTGATAATGAAACAGCTTTGAAAGTCTTCAGAAAAATAAAGAAACCAGATTTCGTTTCTTGGAATTCAATGATTTCTGGATATGCAATCAACGGAGATGGAGAGATGGCAATGACTATGTTTGTACAATTTCAACAATCGTCCATTTTCACACCTGACGAGTATACATTTGCAGCTCCAATTTCTGCTACAAGAGCATTTCCAGCAGCTGATTATGGGAAACCACTCCACAGCCAAGTTGAGAAGGTTGGGGTTGGTCAAAGTGTATACATTGCAAGCACACTGATATCGATGTACTTTTACAATGGAGAAGTTGAATCTGCTCAAAGGATTTTCATTAGCATCCTGGAGAAGGATGTTGTCCTCTGGACTGAAATGATTGCTGGACATTGTAGGAATGGTAATGCTGAGAGCTCTATTAGGTTTTTCCATGGAATGTTACAGGAAGGCCACAAGGTTGATGAATTTACTCTTAGCAGTGCTTTAAGTGTGTGTGCTGAAGTGGCAAGTATGAGGCAGGGTGAGATGATTCATTCTGTCGCTGCCAAAACAGGCTATATAGCTGAGTTGACCGTTTGTGGGAGTTTGGTTGATATGTATGCTAAAATAGGGAACCTTGCAGCTGCAGAGCTTACGTTTTCCTGTGTAACCACGCCTAATCTAAAATGCTGGAACTCAATTCTCGGAGGATATGGTTACCATGGGAAGGCAGAGGAGGCATTTAAGGTGTTCAATAATATTTTACGATATGGCCTAAAACCAGATCATGTAACATTTATCTCTCTGCTTGCTGCCTGTAGCCATTGTGGATTGGTCAACCAGGGTATTTTCTTCTGGAATTACATGAAAGGTATTGGTTTAAAACCAAGCCTTAAGCATTATTCTTGCATGATCACTTTGTTGAGTCGAGCTGGATTGCTAGAGGAGGCTGAGAATATTATAATGGAATCACCTTTTGGTGATGAATGTCTTCAACTATGGAAAGTTTTACTGAGCTCTTGTGTAAGTAAAGGAAACCGGAGCATAGGTATACGTGCTGCGAAGCTGATTTTGAGGATGGATGCAGAAGACAATGCATCAAATGTATTGCTCTCAAACTTTTTTGCTTCAACTGGTAGGTGGGATGGTGTTTCAGATATCAGGAGAAAGATAAGGGAATTGATGTTGGAAAAAGATCCTGGTCTGAGCTGGTTAGAGCTTGTAAACGATATCCATGTGTTCTCTTCTAGTGATCATTCACATCCACAGTATGATGAAATAAGAGCTGAGTTGCCTAGATTGCAAGGGAACTTAACACAGACAGAAGCAGATCAATTGATGCTAGATGCAGTGGCTGTGTAAGTAGAATCTAACCCCATTGGCTAGATCAGAATAAAAGCTCGTTGAATTCTTTTATAGGCAATGGAGCGTACGTGGATATGTATTACTAATACAGAATAATATGAGTTCTAACTTTTTATTAACATTTTCTCAGTTTACTACACAGAAATACAGAATTATATCTGGTTGTATTTTTAATAATAAATGGTTTTACTACGATCTGATTGTATTCTTAATCATAAGATGATTTTACAAGGGTTCTTTTCCGTCATGCATTCTTGATTTCGGTGGCAGTATCCATAATTTTTATTTTCGCATCATAGTAATTAAAATAGAAGTAAATATTAAAACTATTGAAGGATGAAATATTCTGTACTCTTTTTGTAATTTTCCTTTTTGTTATCTAAATTGACACTTCTGTTGCCCAAACATACAACTTTGTACCATTTTTAAGTTTAATCAGTTTGGATAAATGGGGATTTCTTTTACCTAGAAGCCTAGAATACACCTTGATAAGGTCGTTCGCGAACCATCTGTTGTAAGGATTATTTATCTAGCAGCAACTGTACAATGGCAAATCATATTAATCTAGTTTCTAAAGATATTGTTGTAAAAGGGTAAAAGGTTTTATATCTACCTTCACAGTTAGTTCCTAACCCTAAGTCGAGGGAATGGTATGTTTTTGACTAAAAATGAAGATGCATTGTTCATTTTCTTCTCTACATGTTTACAATAGATAATAAATTAATTTTATCAGGTGGCATTTGTCATTTAACAGGGTATTACTGATGTCTTATCTCCTCTCTTCCGGCCCGTGCCAAAATGCCTTATTTGAGATGGGAGAGGAAAGAAGACATGTAAAACCCTACTAAAAGGGCTTATAAATTGAGGAAAAAATCTCTTCCACGATGGAATCTGACATGTAGGATCTCGAGTAAATGGTTACACAAACTTATTTCTGAAGAAATCATGCTAGTTGGAGGTTAGATCCAGACGACAACAAATATAATTGAAATCGTCTACAATCAAGCTTGATACACAAAATCAGAAGAAACAGGGAAATAACATTGCTGGAAAATCCCTATGATAGTACATCTCTGCAGAAATAGCAATTCACAATAGCAAAACAAGCCAGCGAAACTGGAGGTAGATAGACAGCATCATGATTTGACAATATGCTCCCTTGCCAGGATATTGTTACAGGTAATAAGTGTTGCTGCAGCAAGAAAATTTGCATCCATTAAGATTCTCAGATTGTGAAAGTGGATGTCTGAATAGCCAACATACTGTCTAGCGTCTGCCTGTACGACTTTTTGCTCTAGACTTCTGCAGAAAAGAATGATACACAACAAAGATATCAGGTATAAGGATGGATAGTGTTAGGCAGCAAAGACCATCTTGCATAACTCACTAGCATAGTAAGCATGGAAAGTTGTAAGCTAAGGGCATTCAGATCTAGGAACATGTTTGCAAAGTAATAGCACCTACCTCATTATGGTTTTATTATAGGAGTAATGAATACCATAATGAAGTAAGTGCTAACTGATGATTTATTCTCAAAATGCTACAAATCCTATTTTAGAATTCCTCTTGTCCTACTGCCCGGAGCCCATTAATGTACGCTATTCCTTTTGGGGGTTTTAAGGAGATATCATAAAAGATAAAGCCAAAAAAAAGGGAAAAAGGGGCAGTAGGAAAGCAGGGAACTGTTCGGCCTAGATGGTCTTTTCATCTTCCATATATGGTTGATGGGACAATTAAAAGCAAACTACTTAGATATTGTCATAAGCAGGTTGCAAGCCTAAATTTTACGAATCCAAAATAATTATCCTAGGCAACTTCTGCCCACCAGTCATGGAAGCTGTATAATAGTCCAGCAAGCAGAACAAGAGTAGATGGAATTCTATAACGTCTCCAGAGCTGTGGGTCCAAAAGTAGAATCACAGGTTACTTTCTGAAAATATTGTATTAAGGTAAAAATAGGCTTCATACTGTTGCAGTACAAGATTCCACAGGTAGTAAATATTGAAAGGTTTCTACCACTCAAGGGAAATTGATACTGTTTTAATATGGACCAAAAAAGACTTCGGCTTTTTTTTGGGATCAGAGGGAGTAGTAGTAGTAATAGCGGCAGCTGGCCTTTCAAATGAAAACTGTCCTTTTATTAATTAAAAATGCCTTTCTTCCAATGAAATAGAAATGATAATAGATCTCAGCCATGCAAACATCAAACACAAAACTAGCAGCAACCTTTTGTCATGAAAGAGCAAGTCGCAACCACTCATAGGCACATGATAAACAAAAACATCGATCTCTCTTTTCATGAAATATTCTAAAGAAAATATAAATCTATCATTGCCCAAATGTTGGTGCAAACATATACCAGACCAATGATGAAACAATTTCAACCCAAGGTTTGTAAACCTAATTTATGCAACCGCGGGCAATACCAAAGATGTCTAGGCCCATTATGACTGCATCGTTTCTCAGAGTAGTGATGTTCTCATTAAATTAAAATCTAGTTCATAGAGATTCAAATAATTTGATGTGTGTACTTTTTTTCCTTTTATAAGAAATTACCGTGTGAGTTAATGAACCATGGTTTCTGAGTGTAATAAGATCAACGTGTCACACACTACAAGGTCCAAGCAGCAAGATTTTTGAAAAAGCATCATAACATTCAACCACGCAATTTTTCAGGATTGGATTGCCACAAAGCTGTAATAAACAATCCAAGCTTCACAAAAATATATAACCAAAACGCAGATAAATTCACCAACATAGCCATATGAAACTAGTCCTCTACTCCACTTTCTTTTCCCTTTTCTTCATGTTGTGCTTTAGCCTTTAGGAGTAGGTGAGAAGTGTTTTCATTTCTTTACTTTTGAAGGGTTGGGAGGAGTGCAGGCAGAAGGAGATAGGTAAAGGCATAGATAAGAAAGATCCGAATATAGGAGAACATGTATACTCACAGATACAGTCCCAAAGCTTGCCCCTGATCCTAGTGCAGCACCTTCAAAAACAAAAGAACACTACTCAGGCACAAATCAGCATACAAAATATGGAGGTAGGTCCTAGGGATTGAAGAATAGGAGGACAAAAAGAAGAATCTCTTTCATGGAAAATATTGTAGTATCAAAAGTATCTGATTACTGAAAATATTCTCAAGATATCTGAAAACTTCTAACATCAGATGAAGTAGGTAAGAAATTGCAGATTATTATAGAAGAAAGGATAGAAGGAATTTTGGATCATAAAACAACTTTGTGTAATAAATCACAAAGTACAAGCATTTAGAGGAAAATTTAAAACAAAAGGCTTAGCTACTCAATGTAACTTCCTCTGAAAAAGTTTCAGAAATGAAAACACAAAAGCAACTTTTCTGCACCATAGCATTTGGAAACATTAACCCGAAAGAACTTTTGAGAATGGCACTTAATCAAGAAAATTCTTCAAACAATACCTTGACACTCTTTTATAAAGTAGGCCACCTCAAATAAAAAGTTAATCATAAAGGGCATTAACTTATTGGTTAAAAGCAATCTGAAAAAAACATGACAGTATACACTTAGAATCATTCGGCTTTCCATCAAAAGAAAAAAGAGAATCTTAAGCAAACTGCATTAGCAGCCTAAAATCACAAAACAAAAACCGTAACTATACAGTATTTTGTATTAGTAATCCATCTGTTTTATTTTATGTGACGGTGTTTGACTGAACACCAAGTTGACATTAAATTTGACTTGTATATTTTTCTAAAAGGAAAGAGTGTGACCTGCTGGACTGATATCCTTTTCTAACTTGTGTATTATATTTTTAGTAGTGTAGTATTATACTAGCAGTTGTGGAAAAAAATTTATGTAGTGGTTCGAATGTTAGTTTAATAAGGCAAACATTGAATCAAAGCTTCATTATGAATAATTACATGATTTTGAATTCTTAAAAATTGTGGAAGTTGTATAGATCCTAGTAATAGAGTGGTGTCAAACATTTTGGAATGTCCGAAAAGGGAAGTGTCACATAAACTGAAACCAAGGGAGTATATAATTGATTCAGTAAACTGAAGACCAAGTTATAGATGTATGTTACATCAATTATCTTTATGGGAATTAAAATATATTCAGTATCTTATAAAGGGAATAAATAGGAATTTAATTCCTGTAAAAGCTAATCTAAATAAAGATATACAAAGCAGAGGACCAAAATATGTCATCATTGAGTTTTCTGGAAGCATACCTGAACCAAAAGGTGTTGCAAAACCTGAAACTCCAGAAGCGGGGGTAGAACCAAATAATGGAGCACTAGAGGCTGGACTGGAAGCACCAGATGTTCCGAACAAAGAGGAGACTGGAGCTGACATTGTTGGAGTAGTGAACAGGGAAGAAGATGAAGCAGCAACGGATGGAGTAGCAAAGAGTGAGGATCCACTTCCAGGTAAGGCAGAAGGAACTGCAGATGATGTTTGTGGTGCACTGGATGCCCCAGGTGCTGCTGAGCTGGAAATCAATCCTGCTACTTGAGTTGATGGTTGTGAAATTGCAGGTAAATGCAAAGTTGGATGTACCCTTCTAGCAGCTGCCTCCAGTTTAGCTGTTTCCCGCCTATCCGCCTCAAGAAAAGGATCGCTTCCATCCCCTCGACGGCGCTGATCAGCCAGGTATGCCGTTTTCATTGATTCAATGTACTGATGAATGCTCTCTACCTGCTTTACATAAAGTATAAACATCTTAAAATCACATAAACCAGTAATAAAGGTATACGCAAGAACTTACAAAACACAACAACAACAACAAACCCAGTGTAATCCCACAAGTGCGGTCTTGGGAGGGTAGTGTGTACGCAGACCTTACCCCTACGTTATGAAGTTAGAGAGGTTGTTTCTGGTCAAGAACTTACAAATAAGGTACATAATACATTTAGCATGCAGCATTACAATTTTGCTGCTTCAAAAGTATATCAGGCATCAATCTGATGCTCTCTGATACAAATTATAAGTGGTACAAGACTAAATACAAATTATAAGTGGTACAAGACTAAATTAATGAGGAACTTCAACTGTACCAGAATCTACGAGTCTTTAAAGAGGTGTCTTCACTTGCAAATACTGAAATCATTATTTGCAACTTGAAGTTTGGTCATCAGTATTTGCAACTTCTGAAAACCTTTTTTGAGGAGTATTTCAAGAGAAATAATAATTTTCACTCAAACAATTTCAACTTCTTTTCCAAGTGAAATTCATTTCCAGACACAATTTCAACTTCCAAATAACTTTTTTCAATTTCAACTTCCAAATACTTTTTTTTCAATTTCAACTTCAAATATTCCTTTTTCAACTTCACCCACATATTGTCTAAACGCCTACTAAATATATTATCATGTCCCATAAAGTAAGAAAGACTTCCAAAGTGGCTAGTGCACACACACACAGTCACACGTAGATATATGTGTATTTGTTTGGTAAAAAAAACAAAGAGGAAAAAATACCCCTAGTCATTTTTACTCTTCTTACTTCATTCTTAACAAGCATGATACTTTCATATACTAAAGAAACCCTTCCCATTACCTTTGCTGCAACATGAACAAAAAAGTCATGCACATTTGACATGACTTTTGGAAGAGACTGCAACAAAGATGAACTGGAGTTCATGGAATTTCTGTCAGAATCTAAGAGCATCAGCTGCTCTAATTCTTCAACCCATTGCCGACATTCTAAAAGATATTTCTCAAATCTTGCGACTGTTTGCTGCAAAAACGGAGAGGGCTTCTTTGGTATCCCCCTGTAAAAATCAAAAACTGGCGCATTGGGAGTAGACTGTGCTTGAGTGGATGATGTTTGAGCGACTGTTGCACCTGATGCCTGTGATGAAGCAGGAGCACTAGCAGCAGCCGGTGCACTTTGACGAAGAAACCTTGGGCGTAACATCATAAAGGAACGCACAGCAACCTCTGTATTGCGCAGCATATCTTTAACAACAACCATTAGCTCTTGCAAGATAGCTTTTTGCCTTTCCATTGATGTACTAACTCCACCAAGTTCCTGAAAAGCAACTCCACATTAGCACATGCAATTAAGTAATATCTGAAGTAATCGAAACAGTAATTAGAAAGAAAAGCAAGAGAATTAGAATATAAAATGTTTAATATCAGCGGCAAATAATATCCTCAATCAGAATATGATGAGCAGTGTTAGGTGGTATGAAAATCTGAATAAATCAATAAACAGCTCTAGCCAAGACCTCTAGATCATCACCAGTCCGTGCTAACCACAAATAGACACAAGGAATGTAGCTATACATAGACTGCATGCCAGAAGAATAAATCAGCTTGACCAAAACTACAGACATTGATAGAAAGAATCTAGTTTCAAATACTTCCAATATTATTTTCCCACAAAGAACACTTCTGCAACCCAAAATTCGATTATTCTGATGTTTGATAATTAGTCATATATCATATGATCAACGATAAAAACAGCTTTTCTTTTAGGTAATTGAGCCCGAAAATTTGCTAAAGAGTTCTATTTTGGAAGAATTATGATTGAAAAATAAAAGAATCATAAGATAAGACCTGAATGCTGCGACTAGCATCCAACTCAAAGCCATCATTGGCCACTAATGAATCATAAAGTCGGCTACATTGGTCAAGCCTTTGACTCTCATCCCTGTATTCCAGTATTCTTTCCCTATATCCACAAGCACAGAATATAAATTAGAAAACTCTCCAACAAAAAGGAAAAAATTAAAAATTAACTTCAATCTTGTTTATATTAAATTAACCGACTCAATTTGCAACAGCAGCTTCTGTGAATCCGGGTGGAGGTCTGCCCATTTGGTACTGTAAGTGGCTGGCGTCTTATCGTTGGTGAAAAGGTACAACTGCTGCTGCTGCTGCTGCTGCTGTTGCTGCGACTGCTGTTGCTGCTGCAGTTGTTGTTGTTGCTGCAATTGCAGTTGCAGTTGTTGTTGTTGCTGCTGTTGAAATTGAAGTTGCTGTTGTTGTTGCGGCTGCTGCGAAAAGGGAGTGATCTGCGAGAATGGCGACGACTGTTGCTGACCAGGAGTTTGGAATGGCGACAACTGTTGCTGGCCGGGAATTTGGAATGGCGATGACTGTTGCTGGCTGGGAGTTTGGAATGGCGACGACTGTTGCTGGCCGGGAGTTTGGAAAGGCGACGACTGTTGCTGGCCGGCAATTTGGAATGGAGACGGCTGTTGCTGGCCTGGAGTTTGGAATGGCGACGGCTGTTGTGCCTGTGGAGTGAAAGAGAACGCCATTGGCTATTCTAACGCTTGGCTCATCGGAAATTTGCGAGTAGTTGAATTAGGGCAAGAAGAAGAATGTTTGAGAAATTGTAGAGATGGCTTAGGAAGAAAGTACTCAACTCCTCAAACAGCTAAAACCCTAGGAATATGAATTGGGGGACAATGAAAAAGGCGCCATCTTTCGGGTTGTTTCATTGCTGTGAAAATGAAGGCGACCTATTTTCCGGTTCTGTGTCCAAGTTCCGGCCCGCTACGAAGCCCACCTGACCGCTACGAGGTCTGTTTGGAAAGTCATTTTCTAATTGGAGTTGGTTTAATTATTAAGGTAGTAGGAAAATATTTTTCGTAGAAAATATTAAATATTTTTTTAAAAAAATAAGTAGTAATCTTATTCATTTTTTGGTGTTTGGTATACAAATTAAGGAAAATAATTTTTCAAGAATATTCATAAATAATTTAGATACAATAAACACGAAGTCATAAACTTCCGAACCAACAACTTTCCGAATCCAAAAATTTCATAAACTTTTGAACCGTTATACTTTCGAAATCGCAAAATTTCGAACACGTTAACTTTATTTCTAAACTCGTAAATTTTCAAACATGTAAATCTCCGAATTCATAACTTTGGAGCTTGTAAAATTTTGAAAAATAAACCGAAATATGAAAAAATTAAAACTGAAAATACATATAAAAAATATTTTTTTTCCGGGAGGGGGCCAGGGACGCGCGAACAGGGGGTGCAGAAAAACGAAAAATAAAAATTTGAAATTACAAAAAAAAAAAAGTAAGAAAAAAAA